>KE373312.1:196545-210224 GCA_000418225.1 Zizania latifolia | reverse complement strand
CCGGGGGTTAGCTTCTCCATTAAAGGCATTAATTACCATTTTCATGACTTGCTAGGGGTGTGTTGTACCAAGGATCAGCTTTTCCTTTGGCAAATAAAACTGTACTCCATATTGATGATAAAGGATGATTTTGAGAAGTTGCGCCTTTTCAAGAACACAGAAGGATATTGTCACCGTTTGAATTTTGATTGATATGTATTAACTGTTCTGAACATGATGAGATGGAGTGTGGATTGGATCAGAGAAAGGAGACGATTGCATCCGATCATGCATCCTTGATTTCTTCCCTACTCTTTTTTTGAAAAACAACAGTCTGCTAAGATATATTAGAAAGGTGGAAAAAAGTAATAAGAGGGAGCCTTTACAAGGCCCTGGACATCGACTGACGGACTAGCGAGACAACAACAATAGAGAAGAAAACGAAGATAGATCACAACAGAATGCTATGAATATCACCACCCCAGTCGAACAGCAACTGATGCTAGCCTAAAGATTTGGATCGCTGTAGCATCGCTTCTCGGAAGATGCGACGATTCCTTTCTTTCTAAAGGTTTTAAATGATATAGATGAATATGCTATTAAGGGTGCGCTGAAGGGTCTGTGGGAAGGAGGCAGCAATGAATTTTCTGTGAGAACCAATAGAGCTGACATGAGAATAAGAGGCAAAAGTCGAAGAATCTTGCCATACGGAGATAAGCTGTCACACTTTCTTTGTAAAAACGCAGTTGAAGAGGAGGTGCGAAGCGGTCTCGTCTTTCTGATCACAAAGAATACAACATTGTATCCTAGGCTACCTTCGCTTGGTCAGGTTATTCGCTATTAGAATCTTTTGCTGGATAGAGAACCAAGCAAAAATTTCTTCCCTACTCTCATCCATGGATTTGCCAGTTAAATGCTAATACCGAACAAATATTTTTAATAGTACTGTCTCTTTCACAGTATAAGTCGTTTGGCTTTTTAAAAAGAAAAACTTTGTTCAAGTTTAAGGAAAAATATATTACATTGATAATATCAAATAAATAAACTATTAAAACATATTTAATTATTGATTTAATTAAATTAATTTGATGTTATAATTGTTAGTATATTTATTCATAAAATTAGTTAAAGTTAAAAATATTTAACTTAAAAAAGTCAATCAACTTGTAGTTAGTTGAAAAATTGACAAAAAACCATATCCGGAACGGAATTGCCAGTCACGTGCCTGGTCATAGGTGGTTTCACTAACCGGTGGGACCAGGCATGCTGGGGCCCACCTGTCATCTCACGCGACTCCACGCCGCGTTCCCCCTACGGCCGCCGTTGCAAACTCGCAACGCATTCCTCTTCTCCGTCGCTGGCTACCCGACCCCGTCTCCTCCATGGCGGGAGACGACCTCTCCCGCTCGCTCCTGCTGCTTGCTGCCCTCTCGGCCTCTCCCCTGTCGAGGCCGACGGCTCTGTAGTAGTCCATGGCTACCGAGGCGTGGAGGAGCAAGTGGGCTGAGGAGCTCTGGCCAGTGGCCAGCAATCCGGGCGGCGAGGGTGACCATTGAGGTCGCGGATGGCGACGCGACGAGGGCTCCTCTGTGTGTAGCGCCTAACGCGTCGCAGTAGCGGCCAACGGCGAGGTATGGGGGTACCATTCTTACTACGAGCTTGCTGCAATGCTGCCCTTTGATACTTCGTGCTGAATTGAGGATCCTCTCTAGTTTCAGTCGGTTCCTCTACTGAATCCAACTAATTCGTAGAAGAAAATGTTGCTCTTGAGACTGTCATATAGTATCATTTGTGTCAATAAATATAGATTCAAATAGCAAAAATACGAAACCACTTTTTTAGAGTATCAAATTATCAAATCTCTCATTAGTCGATCTGTGTTGTTTTCAGTGTGTTTGTCCGGGTGGAAAGATCATGCACAATTATCCTGCAATCTCAGCTGCTTGCTTTCCAGTTAGTTGAACTAATTGTCGACACTTGACAATAATGACAAATGTGTTGAATGAACAGTGTTGATGTGCTCCTCTCCCTAATTCCCATAACTGATGACTGTTGATGTTAACGGGCCATCGATGCATATACATCAGTGCATGCTGTTCAGCTTTTCAGTTAACTCTTATAGGCATCTATGCATGTTTTTCTTGCATAAAGGCATACGTACATGTGAAGAAGAAATGAAGAATAGTCGAAGAGAGATGCTGAATTAGAAAGAGAAATTCTTGTATACTTGTAACCACGTGCTATCTTTCCACTGTTGTGATGAAATTTGCTGATCACATGGATAGAATTGGCAGGATGCGGTGCGGGCAGTTGCAGTGATAACAACTGCCAGTTTGCCACTGTGCACTACCCAACCAACTGTCCAATTCTATCTCCACTGCAATGCCAAATCAGTTTGAACAATGGCTAACTTGATTCCAATCCCAATCCAATCAAGTCACTGCTAAGATGCTAATAGTATTTGATGGCTTCTGATGCATGTACATCAATTGTCTGAGGAATTAGGGATTCTAGTCAAATCCTCCACGTCAAAGCTAAGCTCATCTTGGCGTATTCCTCCTCCCAGAACTCTGAAATGGCGGACATAGGATCAGTGGTGCGGAGGCTCTACCTCTCAGTCTACAATTGGGTAGTCTTCTTCGGATGGTCGGTTGCTCAACCTGCTGGTCTTGAGTTCAAGGATTCTTCACTTCTTTCATCTTGATTTGCTGGCCATTCTCCATTTCTTGGGTTCGACGTGTTGATTTGTTTGGGTTCTTTGTTTTGGATCTTGAAGGGCTCAGGTGTTGTACTACCTGACCTCGGCATTACTGGAGAACGGGCATGAGGCTGTTTATGCTGCTGTTGAGCGGCCTCTGCAGTTCGCACAGACTGTTGCCTTCATGGAGGTATGTTTTTTTTCTCTCTCACTATAGTTTGTGGTGCACTATGATTCTGACATTTTTACTGCAGTAAAATTTTGAATTTAGTGCAGCTTAATACTTTATTCAACATCTTGAGATTTAGGATTACTGCTCTGAAATTGAACTTTTCTTTATCAATTTATTTAGTGGTGAAACTCTAACTTTTTTATTGCAGTGAAATTGTAAATTTAGTACATGTGCATAGTTTATTTGGTATCTTGAGGTGTAGTTTTAATCTAATTAAGTAAGAGTACTGTAGTAAAGTTGAGTTGAGTTCATAGAAAAGATGTGTTGTAGAAGGTGGCTTGACCAATATGCTACCAAGGGCTTTAACATCTGCAATAATCCAATTACTCAATTTCAGTGTTATGTTTCTGCTGAATGTTGGCCTAGAAGAATATTTTGCTTAATTTCATGAAGTATCTGAGTTCAAGATATAGCATCTTTTTTATTTATTGCAAATGGAGATTGTGAGGAATTTAACATTTTGTGGTTTTCTGGTGATGTTGGTGCTGGTAATGCAGATTCTTCACTCCGCCACAGGTAAGATGCCCTTCCTCTTCCTAGCATTCTGTTGTCAATATCCTTATCAATGTTAAGAATTGGAGTTAGTTGCATGGGGTGCACATTGTGTGTAAACTCTATGGAAGCTGACTTTCTGCTTTGTAAACTATTTAATGAAAGAAGTAAAAGTTTGCTATACTTCAATCTAGAAGTTTGCTATACTTCAATCCAGATTCCAGGGTACTGCATTATACTTCAATTTTAACCTTATATTGCATGGGTTAAAAAAGGTTTCTGATTAAACCTGAAACACTAATTAGCACCTGATTTCTGTGTTGGAAATAGTTAGCTGTGTAAATAGGCCTAAAGACTACCTGGTATTTTGTGTTTTATTTTTGCTCAAACTGTACTAGCTCATGATATATGGAAAAAGATCATTTCTGGCACACCAGCAGTCTTTTATATGATGAAGTTTGGATGAATGCATATCCACTTATAATGCAGTGTAGGTTTCCTTTTTGCATCTTCTTCAATCATGTCACACCATGATACAAGCAGCAGCCTTTGAACAAATCTGCCACCACCACCACTTCCTCTTATAACTTTTATAAACTGTCCTTTGACATTTTCTAATATTATAGAATTCCAATAAAAATGGATTATCACACACACACACACACACACATATAAGGCAAGCACACCTAATGACATATTTTAGGCAATACTATGATTATTTATATGTTGCAAAGCACTAGTATGTAGATAGTAATTATCAATTTTGGGAAAGTGTCATCAACTTCTTTCAAGGGATAGAGAAAATATCCTGTTAGATTCAAGTATTTTTCCAAAACTCTTCTATGGGTATTTAGCTGGTAATTATCAATTTTGAGAAAGTGTCCTGTCATCTCCTTTCAAGAGAGAGAGAGAGAGAGAGAGAGAGAGAGAGAGAGAGTCTAACACTGTTAGATTCAATGATTTTCCAAAAAAATGTTCATTTGAATCATTTTTGTGATACACTGATTTGCTGGGAAGGGCTCGTGAGGTCTCCAATCTCCGCAACACTTCCACAAATTACTTCAAGGTTGTTTCTTACCTGGGGCATCTTGTGGAGCTTTCCTGAGGTAACATTGGCTCATCACTAGCAAGTATATTTTCATATTTGACAAATGCTATTTTGTTTGTGAGCTTTAGAATAAATTTGGATTTCATAGTACTTACAAAAATGAAAAAACATAGATATTTGATAATCGTGCAGCTATTAAAACTAGACAATCTCACCTTTATTTGTGATCATAATGACTGGGTAAAAGTATTTGCACAAACTAACTGTGAGTAATGGACTGGTGCAAATGCATCTCACCAAATGACAAATGGGTGATCTTTCCTTTTGTACCTAATTTCTGATTTTCTGTATATTAACTTCTAGTTGAACTAATTTTTTGGTTTCTAAAGAATATTGATTCACTGTGCACATATGTCTTGCAGACTCATCATCATATTTTTGTTACTTCCTTGGCCATAAGCTGGTCCATCACTGAGGTGCAGTTCACTTCTTATTCACCAAAATTATTCACTCAGAACATCATGAATTGGAATGCAGTAATCATTACAATATATTTAAGCAACAATTATTGCTTCTTTGAATAACAAAGATTCTTGAGGTTCCTCAAAGTATAACCCAAGCCTTGAAATTTCTTATGTTGAGCTTAATCAAACCAAGATTTAGGAATTTTATTCATTTCAGATATTTTGCCGGTTTCTTGCAGATCGTCAGATATTCTTTCTTTGGTATGAAGGAGGCATTTGGATTTGCACCTTCCTGGCTCTTATGGCTTAGGTTGGTGGAGGTTTTTAGGAAATATCAATATTTAGCACAAACTTCAAAAGAAATTTGTTGCCTTTTCAGTAAATTATCTTAAAACTGGTTTGCTTCATTGTTTTCATACTGATCTTTAACAGATACAGCACCTTCATGGTTTTATATCCTACTGGCATGGTTAGTGAGGTTGGCCTAATCTATGTTGCCCTGCCTCACATGACGGTAACTTGAAAATTTAAAGAAAGAAACAGCTAATTGTTGTTCATTTGATATCGGTCTTGTTTAACTTCTCAAATTTGTCTTTGGGATGACTACTCTCAGGCATCTCAAAAATTTTGTGTTACTATGCCCAACAAATGGAATTTCTCCTTCAATTACTCCTATGCATCTGCTCTTTCCATGGCTTTGTACATTCCAGGTACTCTTCTTCATGAGTTGCCCTTCAGTTAGTGATCGATGTTATAACTTATAAGCAAGCAGGATTTTACAAGATACCACTTTCTTGTTTTATTTGTATGACTGCAGGATTTCCACACATGTTCTGCTACATGGTGGCCCAGAGGAAGAAAGTCTTGTCAAAAGCAAAAAAAACATAATATGCTCAAGAGCTTTGGAGATCAATCATCCATTATCTAGTGTGATTTCTGGATGTAGCTAATGGCTCACGTTTTCATGGCTTGCTAATAGCATGTTGCGGCAAGGACTGGCTTCTCCATTAGTAATAAAAAGAAATACTGGAGAGTGTGCATTTCAATTGGGTAATTTTTATGTTGATATTGTGATTGCTAAGAACCAGAAGGATACTATTACCATTGCTTTAGTTCGATGTGCAGTTACTGTTCTTGTCTGAAAACATGAACAGATCCATTATAAAGTCATTGCTATCATAGAACAATGACTTTTTAATTGGTTCAAATATCTTTCTCTAATTTAATGTTAATAACAGTAGTCTGAACAGTGACTTTAATATTTTATTACTAAAATTATAGAGATAAGTTTACGGGAACATTAATGATCTAAAATATTGAATCCTCCTGTGTCCAAAAAGGATGACATGACGTGGGGAAGATACAGATGCATCTCTCCATATTTGATTTGCCATCTGCAGTTGGTATGCAGTGGCTTTCTCCCTTTCTCCCTTTCCATGAGCCCATCCAATTGCTGAAAAGCTGTCAGGTGATGCCTCTCTTTTCGCCTGGTGTACTTTTCTCCTGTTACGTGTAGCCTTTCCAGATTGTCCTCGCCATCCAGTGGCAGTGTGGCACCATACATACATACATACATGCTTTCTCTACTGGCATTTCGCATGCAACAGCTGCCACCACTTTACTAATCTATCTTGTATTCTGTTTATTATCTTGCCCTGCTATACCATTACTGTTTCTACCGTTTTTTCTTTGAATGTTGAAGCATGTCTCTTTGTTTTTGAGCTACAAGTTTTTACTGGCATTGAGACGAGGATCTGCTGCAGTAGCTATAGGCCTGTTTGAGTTTGATAGAATTCTAAATATAAAATGCATCTGGAGTTAGAAGTCAGAGAAATATGAAATTTTACGGTTTCAAGAAGGTATCAAGAGAGATGTACCATAATTTTCAGTGTTAATTTTAATACCTGTTGGTGTCTCAAATATTAAGAGGTACTAAAATTAACACTAAAATTACGGTAAAATCACCTTAGAGAAATATAGATTTATCATTTCTATGTTTTTTAATCATATATACATATCTGTTTTGATTTTAAAAAATTAAAAATCTAATAGCATTTGATTTGACTTTAACTTTATCGTTCAACGATTTAGAGCTAGGAGCTAGAGCTAGCTTAAACGTACCCTATATCACGTGAAATGTCATCGGCAGAAGAATTGTACTGTTATCAAGAATCTCTGTGACGTGGGTCAAGTAGCAAGAGAACAATATTGGTCGTCTTTTGCATCATTGCATGTACAGATGAATCTTGAAATGGGAAAACAAAAAAGGGATCTAGTTGACCACTTGTCAAGAGAATCTTTCCCTTGAATAATCGCAACCTTGGCCAGTAGAAACAACAAACAAGTGGTCGTAGGATGATCTGGCCAGCCTCTTGCCTTGGTCGCATTTCATCGCAATTTCATATCTCGCTCGTTGGAACAATCTTGCATCTGGTAGACGCTGAAAATTAAATGTTGCGACGAAGGTGATTTTAAAATGATGTGGTTAATACAAAAATTAATGCAATATAAACTGGTTGCTACTCAAGATCGACCATGGTTTTGTCTACGATTAGTTAGCTCAACTGTGGACCGAGTGAGTACGATTTTTAGTGTTCAAATCGGTAATATTGCTCGACGAATCCTATTTGATCAAATAACTAACAAAAAAATTTCAAAAAAATTACTCATAGCTTTAAAGTAGTGATTATTTCGTATGTTTTATATTATCAGTTGTTTTTTTTAATCAAAATTTTGGTTAAATTTAAAGAAAATATATTTACATATAAAATACAAAATAAATACAGTACTAACACATACTCCCTCAATCCCATAATATTACAATCTATGATCGGATTTAATATTTTATAGTATAATAAATCTAGACAGTATTTTATAGTCAAATCTGATCCTAAGTTTTAATATTATGGTACGTAGAGAGTATGTTATAGTAGATTTAATAAAACTAATTTGATAAAATTGTTTAAAGTTATAGAAATTTACTTATAAAAACGTCAAACAACTTATAATATGTAGCAGAGAAAGTACAAAAGAGAGAATTTTTAATCTTGAATCTCTAAACTAATACTAAATTTGGAGAGATTTGATGTGAATTACACAAACAAATTCAAAATAAACATCTCGAGGAAGGTGATAAGCTGATTAGTGGATACAGTTGCAGGTTGCGACCCGCAACGAATTTCGGATCCGAACCCGTTGACACCCCCGACCCCTGTTTCGCTTTTCTCCTTGGGCCCTCCTCTCCCCGTGTCTCTTCCCCTTGTTCCCCTCTCCTCCTCTTCTCCGGCGAGAGCTCAGGCGAAGGCTCCGCGACCTTCAGGAGAGCTCCTCGCCGAGGAACAAGGGCCTTCTAGAAGATTCTGCTCCCCCAAGGTTAGATCAGAGCAAGGGCTTCTCTTTGTTGTTCCCCGTACTGCGTTCTTCCGCTTCGTTTCGTTTGTGTCCTTTTCCACCTTCCAGCGACAATTCGTGGGTGGCTAATGGGATTTGCAAGGTATTCTGCGGCTTGATTCGAGAAAAAAACTGTTAATTTGGTGAAACAGTGAAAAGTGGAGTTATTGAGGAGAAAATCGAGTTGTTTTTAACAAAAAGACGTATTTTTACGTGATATTTTTCTCTGTCTGCATCAACTTATTTTGTAAGTCTGAAAATTGCTTGCTTTCCTGTCGATTTCTAGGCTTGGGCGCCGGATTGGCCTCGAAGATCTTAATTTTGCTTCAAAGGAAGGGTTCCTCGTCACAAATCTGATCTGTGGATTGGTGGTAGAAAGTTCCATCTTTTATGGGGCAAGGTTGTGTGCTATCCTTGATGCTCCCATGGAGTTTTCTTGCCATGGTTGGGACAGCAGGGTTGAAGAGGCATTAGGAGGTGAGAGAGCACTAGCAAGAGGTGGAAGAGAAGTAGGGAAGAAAGAATAGGAAGGACGAAGGATAAGGAGAGGAGGGAGCTCTCCATGGGAGAGCCCCTCCTCACCTCCTTGTCTATGGAGAACAGCAATAGCCATCCCTGCACCCGCCTCTCCATGGATCCTGCCGGATCACACCCGGCCTCAGCTGATTCCTCTGGCGGTGGAGGTGGCGGCGGTGGCAGCACCGGGGCAGCTGGTGGTGGTGACAGGGAGCTCTTCATCGTTCCGCGGCGTGATTCTACGCATCCAGAGCCACCGGACATTAACCTCCCTCTTTCTGCAGACCCCTCGCCGCCACCACCCCCGTCGTGGCACCTCGACACGTTTGACATGCTTGATGTTGGTCTCGGCACACAGACTTATGAGTCTGAGGTTGCGCTCACGCTTCCAAAGTTGGCTGGCAATGGCAGTGCTGCGGTCGGCGTCGGTGCGAAGAAATGTGCTAAGAGGGGAGACAGCATTTGGGGTTCATGGTTCTTCTTCAATCACTACTTCAGACCTGCACTTGTGGAGAAGCCAAAGGGGAAGGTGACACGGGACTCTTCTGGGAGCATTTCAGGCTTTGAAAAGTCCGATCTTCGCCTTGATGTCTTCTTGGTGCAGCATGATATGGAGAACATGTACATGTGGGTTTTTAAGGAAAGGCCTGACAATGCCCTCGGGAAGATGCAGCTCCGGAGCTTCATGAATGGGCATTCCAAGCATGGGGAGCCATCGTTTCCATTCAGTGCAGACAAGGGCTTTGCAAGGTCACACCGTATGCAGCGAAAGCACTATCGTGGGCTGTCCAACCCACAGTGCCTTCATGGGATCGAGATTGTGAATTCACCAAATCTGTCGTCTGTTTCTGAAGCCGACATGAAAAGGTGGGCAGAACTTACAGGCAGAGAACTTAATTTCTCAATTCCTCCCGAAGCAAGTGACTTTGAATCATGGAGGAATCTTCCAAGCACTGATTTTGAACTTGATAGGCCACAGCCACCGTCGTCAAAGAGTGCCACCCATTACTCTCATAATCATAAAAAAGCACTGAACGGTTCTGGTCTTAACCTTTCTACGCCACCATCATCGGATGATGGGATGGATCTTTCACCAAAATGCGCTAAACGCCGCAAGGACTTCTTTGCTCATGGTGCAGATGAGGATTGTGTGATGGCAAATAATTCTTGTTCTGACAGAGAGCAAGAGATAGAAGTCCACACAGGCGAGCCGTCATGGACACATGATTTCACTGGTGTGGCAAAACTCGCAAATGGACCTGTTACTGCTGCCAAGACAATATATGAGGATGATGAAGGCTACTTAATCATGGTAAGCATGCTCTTCTCTGATCCACACAGTGTCAAGGTCTCTTGGAGGAACACATTGACACATGGCATCGTGAAGATATCATGTGTGAGCACTGCCCGAATGCCCCTCATAAAGAGGCATGACAGAACATTCAAGTTGACTGATCCTTTCCCTGAGCACTGCCCTCCAGGAGAGTTTGTGAGAGAGATACCTTTGGCTACAAGGATTCCAGAAGATGCCAGGCTCGAAGCGTATTATGATGAGACTGGAACTGGACTGGAAATCATGGTCCCCAAGCACCGAGTTGGACCCGAAGAGCATGAAGTCCAGGTTTGCATGAGGCCCCCACACCTTGGTGACAATGATCTTGTTTTATCATAGAACAGAAAACTGTTAGCCTTTAGATCTTCCTGTGTCATGCCATGAGATGCAGGAACTTAACAGGTCGTGCCATTGATATTTTGCTGCTAAACATTTAGCTGAAATTCCTTTCTCTGTGGTGTTGGTGATTTAGGCAAAAAGTTACCACTTTTGTTGATTCTCCACTGTGCTCTTTACACAAGTGCCACAATATTGGTGATCTTGATTTCTATGGAACCTGGCAAGTTAAGATTCTGTATATAAATCTGATTGTCAGGTTCATAATAAAGTCGATGACTAGATTTTCAGAATTGTGTTGTCAATTTCAGCCATTGTCTGTAATCGATGTCTTAATCATTTCAATGTTGTTGTACTTCAATCCTGGATCACTTTCAACAGAAATTAAAACTCCATTCGTTCCTGTACTACTTTCATGATCGATATGCTCCTACGTGCATTATGTTGGCTGAAGCCCTGCTCGCAGCCAGGTTATTGCTGATACTGAATATACAGTCTACAGTTGATCAATATTCTTTTTGCTACAGTAACTGCACCTTTTCTGGTAGGGGTGGAGTTAACCTGACAGGGCTACTGGACTAGGGTCAGTTTTTTTATCCGTGGGTCCACTGGGTTGAGGTCCTGCATGAAAGTAGTGGTGGGTACGGGTCTATCGTTTAACCCACGGGAACCCACAAATTATAAAAAATATCAAAGCCCATTATAAAACCCAATGGCCCAATAGCCCAAACAAACAGGTTCATGTCTAGGTTGTCTTTTTAACTCAATATAGGATGTGGGTCTAGGTCCGAGCGGAGACGGGTCTAGGTCTGAGCTAGGGTGGGTCTAGGTCCGAGCAGGAGCAGGTTCAAGTCCGCTAATAGTCAACTCGGATCCGACGTGTCCAGTTGCCATCCCTATTTATGGGTGCTGTGGTTCAGCAAAGATCTTCTCTTTTCATGTGTACTGTTGCAAGGATCTTTGCTCGCATCCTGAACGAGAAGCAGACAGGAGGATCTTTTCGGGCTTGCATGTGGCCAGCAACGGGCCATGCTTCCGTGGCCAGCTTCTCACGACGTCTGTAACTTGTATAGCCATGGACAAAAGAGCGTAATGTGCTCGAAACCGATGGTTCTGTATGGTCGCAACTCCTGTTCTGATTTCTGAATACACCTCTGATGTAGTGATGTTCGTTCGTTATGCGTTTTTCGTGTTCTTCCTGATGAATGATATTACAGAGAATACGCTGTGTCACTGACACTTCTGCAGGCGATATATGTACTCGGTTTTGTTCAGATAGTCGATTGGTCAGCAAAAGGTGCTTTACACTCACGCCGATCATTCACACAGGCGGTTAATCCATCAACGTCTCTTCTGACAAAGAACACGCTGTTATTAGCAGCAGCAATTGCACATTGAACATCAAACATCTTGGTTAATGTAAGGTCCTATTTAGCATAGCTCTAGTGTTTAGTAGAGCTTCAACTCTAAAATTTATGTTGAATCTAGGGTTTATATAATATAATAAAATAGTTAAAATTTTTATTTTTAAGTCTAAAATAAAAACTAGATTACTTAATTAAATACCATCAATCCATCCACAGCTCTAGATCTATGATTTTTTAAAGCTAGGTTGGACCAGCTCTAAAAATTTCTAAATCTGGAGCTGTACCAAACGGGATCTTAAATTTAGAATTTTTTTGAGTTAGTCAAATATAGCTCCAATAAATCTTAAGTTGTGTAATGATTGAGAGTATTTAATTAAGTTATTTGATATTTATTTTAGACTAGCAATAAAATTTTAAGCTGTTTTATTGTATCGTACATACTCTAGATTTAGTATAAATCTCTGTCTCAAAATTAGAGTTATACCAAACAAACCCTAAAATGATAGGATTACGTGAATGCCATTCTGCTCAACCACTGTTAGATTGTGTAGCGTAACCACGAACTACGTATCATTTTCAGGGTCTCCAAGTATTACACGTACGTACAGTCTCTGTTTTCTGAAAGTTCCACAGTTGAAAACCGGAAAAGGTTTACACGTAAAAATCTCGTAGGAATCGAATCAATCGATTCATTTATTACATAAACTGAGCAAAACTCCATGCGTTTGAAATAAAGCCTTACTTATACTTTCCACACCTAGGGTTTCTTTATAACACATGAAATTTACATAATTTTCACAGGAATCAATCCAATTCTTATGAAATTCCTCCAAATTTTCTCTAAGGCCTTACACTCAAAGATAAGCTTAGGAAAAAAGTAAAGATACAACCATTGCATTTCAAACTGCAATAAATTTCAGAGAATTAGTCTGTAGGTTATGCAAAGCTGAGCTTAGAAAAACAAGTGAAGATACTACCATAGCATTTTAAAGTGTGATAAGGTTCAGGAAACTAATATTTGATTCCTCTAGTTGAACTAAATACATGTAGAAAATGTAAATGTAGACTGACTTTTGGAAAAATACTTGTACCAAAACTTAGATGAAATGTACACAAGCTTAGAGGAAATTCCTCTTATCTCATAGTTGAGTGATATTTACTATTTTATCATATCCTGATATATGAAAATCGGATCTAGAAGCTGCATATCATCAAAAGTAGATCCGATGTGTAGGGAGTGTGACAACAATTCCTTACCGATTAGTTTAAGTATCATTTTCTAATTTAATGTTGATGAGAACGGTCTAGTTTGTCTGATAACCCTAATATAACATTAAAAATCATGATTATTAGTTAATAAATTTGTAGTGAAACCTAATCTAAAATTTTAAATCCGTCCCTACATGTTATATATGCTACGTACATACATATACATGTATATATATATGTGTGTATATGTATATATATACACACACCATAAAACTTATGTGGCGCGTTAGAAGTTAGAACAAATCAGCTAGCGTAGAGAGTGAGCACGGAGCAGCTTGGCTGAAGTGGTGTGGTGCGCCGAGTCCACGTGAGCGGAAGAGGATAAAGCATCCCCCACCTCCGCCTCCGCTCTAACGACTACCTCTTCTTCCTCCTCTCGCTGCTCGCACCACCACCACTCACCCGCCGCTGCTCCGCCTCGCCCCGGCCCCGGCATCCCCGCGCGTGCATGAAACCCTAGCCCTAAGCCGCTCCCCTCGCCAGCCACGCGACCTCCCTCCCTCCCGCACGCGCGATGGCCAAGGCGCTCCTCTCCTCGTCGCTGCTCCCCTCGCT
>KE373312.1:171267-183675 GCA_000418225.1 Zizania latifolia | reverse complement strand
GCCATGTGAGCGTGTTGTGCCAATGCAGTGTGATCTTTTTCTGCTCCACCTCGCAACTGGAATTTCTTCAAGAATCAGGAGCACATTCTTTTTTTTAAAAGTTAAAAACACATGCATGTTGTCAAGTTTGGGAATTGAGGAGGTATAAATATATGTAAAGTCTCAACAAAGATTCTCATCAGTTCTCTCTGAAATCTTTCTTATCCAGCGTATACCCGCTGCTTGCTGTCTGGTTATTTGATCACCGGCTGGCCATTTCTTTTTCCCTGGAAGATTTTCTTATCAGAACCATTTGTACTCTAAATTGCTAGCCAAATAACCTTTGTTTAAGTTGCACTTGATCAATCTTTGTTTAAGTTGCACTTGATCAATGGCTTTCTCACCCTTTGCTTGTAATAATCCAGCCCCCCTAAATTTCTGTCTGGATCTGCCACTGGAGGCGGAGACGGAGACCTGTGACGGTCTCCTTACTGGGAGGCCGAGGCCAGGACGGGGATGGCGGCACCTGCCTGTGCGACGGCCTTGGTGAGTATCACATTCTTACCATCACGCATTTACCGCATTCGTTCGTTTGTAAATCATCCAGGTCGCCATTGCTGTTATTAAGCGAGTTCTATTGCGCGTCGAGTCTAATTTGTTTGTTGATAGAGTAGCTACTAGCCACGCAACCAGCTATCCAACGGAAGGGCCGAAGGATTGGGCAAATATGAACAAATCTTATTATTTAGGAACAAATCATATAATTTCATGGCTTCTCTACAGGCCAAATGATATGAGTTTGAAATGAACACTCAATTCTCAACAGGATGTTTAAATCCAATATACACACACCCACTGCCAATTACCACGGCATGGAGTGAGCAAATTATCAAACCGTCTCCGAAAAAAGGATGCAGCAAATAGCATTTCCCTTCACCGTCCAGAAACGTGGCTTATTTCTGACACCGCACCAGTATAACCAGACTGAAAGGAGCTGCCCTCGTAGCTTGTTGTTGAGGTTCCAGAAATCATCAACTGGAACTGCTTTGGAATGTCTGCGTCCATGATGTTCTTCCATCGAGGGGTTGAAGCAGCCGATTGTTTCTCGCTTGAAAGTGCTGGCAAGCACACCTTGAGCACAGAAACAACTTCGGTCATGCTTGGCCTGTCAATGGATGCATTTTCAAGGCAGTTCATGGCGAGTTCTATCACAGTCTGCAGGTGAGTGGCATCGTACTGATCCAACAGCTTCTTGTCCACAACATCATGGATGCTTCCTTTAGCAATCTTCTGCCGCACCCAATTTGGCAGGTGGATGGTTTGAGGGTCCATGAATACCGGGGGTTGACCAGTGACAATCTCCAGGAGGACAATTCCAAAGCTGTAAACGTCTGTCTTAATGGTAAGCTGGAAAGTTGCATGATACTCAGGGTCAAGGTAACCAAGAGTGCCAGCAGCAACAGTAGATATATGTGTGTGAGCGGCGTTAAAAGCCCTTGAAAGCCCAAAATCAGATATCTTGGCCACCAGATTCTTGTCCAGAAGGATGTTGGGGGTCTTCACATCTCTGTGAACTATTGATGGGGTGCATGATTCATGTAGGTACTCCAGTCCTATAGTATATTACAACTCACGTTTTAAACACAGTATGCACTCACATATGCGCTAAAAAGAGGTGGATGCACAATTCAAAATATATACCTTGTGCAGCATCAAGTGCAATGTGAAGTCGCTCTTCCCAATTCAAACTACAGTCATATCCTGCATCAAAGTGTTCTGAATTAATAGCACTATAGAAGCCCATTTGATATGTGCATGGTAGTGCAAAACTGCAAATTATGTCATTTGGGAAATTTGAAGTTATCATTTGGGATGTGTGTATATATTGAAAAAGAAAAGGCGAGCACTGCAACTGTTGGTGCATAAAAATCCTAAGTTTATATTCCTACTCTAAATGTGAGCAGGCACTGTGATCTTTGAAAGGGCACCAGCTTTCCCTCTCTTTGATATATGACTTTTATAAATTCCAATTTAAAAGACTGAAATGTCTTTAAATATGTATGCAACTCTGGTTTTCAGTTTATTTCCTCACGGGCATTGGAATATGTACATCTTTACAATTTCCAACTATTATGACTTGAAGAACTTGTAGCTGTAAGATACGAAAATCTTGGTTACTAGTTCTCTATATTTAAAACCATACAGGTTGAAAGTTCAAATTTTAGCAGTGTTTGACTGGTTGCCTCCTATGACATGAAAATCCATCTGACATTAGATATCAAACTATCAATCGTTTTATTCAGAGTTTCTCTTTTTCCCCAGTGTCAAATCATTATTCCCGATTTAAGTGTTATATGCTAGACACAATCTACTGTTTTACTCTTAAAAACGTGAAATCAACTTGGTTCCCAGTAATTAGTGAAAGTTGTTGATGCCTATAAGTTGCTCCCTGTGTAAACCTTGAATTGACCATCTTCTTTTCTATTTGTATTGATTTCAGGTTTGAATGATTCAGTTTTGTTGAGTCAAAAGTACAACTGGTAACTGTGAAAAAATAAAATAAAAGTAGGTGATCATAACAATGTACAATTTGGATCTGTATTACTTAACTACTTAGTCAAATATGCTTGATAAAAATTGTAAGAAATAAAGAGGAAAACAGATAAAAACCTCCTCTTAAAAGCTGTTGAAGATTTCCTCTAGGCATGAAATCATAAACAAGGGCATATGCTGTCTTTTAGAATTTCAGTTACGCGAGAATTCAGCCAATTTTTTGTTTTGCTATTTTAAATTATTTATAGGCTCTCATTGTTTGTCTTTGTGTTAGTGAGTCAGGTGGAGGGACTTTCTGTGCTGTTGCAGCTCTGTGTCTAATGGGTTTCATTCAAGTTGATTTGGCATCAAATTTGCAAGAGTCAGCGTCAATTGACATATGCTTGCTCCTGGAGTGGTGTGTGCAGGTCAAATTCTGCTTGACTATATATCTGCGATTATGATAGTTGGCAATAGATTTTACTCGCTTGCTTGTCACATAGATTATGTGTTGTAAACACTATGTGCAGTACACCAACCTATTTTAAATGTTTCTAGTTTAGTAGATAGATGCATCGATTATTCAATATTCTTTTATTCATGATGGAGAAATGCAGATTGTTAAAATCTGACATGTGTAGAATAACAAAAAACTACAAATCACACACGACTTTAGTGAGAAGAGAATTGGGTTGTCTTTACCAATCTTACTGACTGTTTTCATTGTTATTATATAGAGACAAGAGGAAGATGGGGGATTCCAAGGAAGAAGAAACAAGCTCAGTGACACATGCTATGCATTTTGGTAAGTACACCATACAGTGTATACTAATTGCCTGACAAGCAAATAACAACCTTTGTCCTTTGGTGATCTTTCTTTCTGCCAATTTTACTCTCTGCAGGATTGGAGGTGTCCTAAAGATCATCGGCGCATACCACTTCATTGATCATGGTGCTTTGCGGGGTTTTTTGCTCTCCTGCCAATCACCTGTAATGATTTCCTCTCTTATCAGCTTAACTTCTTACATTGGTCAAAAATTGCATCTTCACTGAGTACGCATTACCTTGCTTTCTGGTGCGACAGTATGGAGGTTTTACAAAGCTATTGTACGATCAATACCCAGATATCTACCATTCTTACTATGGACTTGCTGCTCTTTCCTTGTTGGAAGAGGATGGGCTTGAGCCACTTTGCGTCGAACTGGGGATCGTCTCTGCTGTGTTATAGCTTGGAATTGGTTCTTCTGCTGTACTCCCTCCAGTTTCACAAAGCAAGTTGTTTTAGACTTGTATCTGGAATTGTCTAAAACAAGTCGTTTTGTATTTTGTTGTGTATTTTAGACATCTATACCTCTGATAATGTACTAATTCCTCTTCGTCTTTTGCACTGTCTTTACTCCCGCACTGTATTTAATATGAGCAAACAAGAAAAATACACACTAATTAATCACTACTTGGTATCTGTAATCATGTCCAAAATGATTTGCTTTTTGAAACTGGAGGGAATATCTATCAACCAAGTTATGATGTTTTTGTAAAGAACATTCTTGTAATCTAGTACAACATACAGCTGAAAAATATGCAAGTACTTTATTCTTATTCAGTTAGATGATCCATGTGGCTTTCAGTCTGTTTGTTTGGGTGGGCAGATCACACAACACTGTCCTGATTTAATATGATTGTGAAGCAGAGTAGGAGCATGCTATGAATGCTACTTTGATTTCAGTTAGTTGAGCTAACTGCTGACAGTTGAGTTGGCTGATCAGTTCTATTACTTGGAAAGCTATTGAAAACGGTGTATGCAACAGCAGGATAAAAAAAGAACAACTTATTCTGTTTCTTGATGTGCTTCCCATGTGTCAATATGACTGATTAACTCTGGTACTGGTAGTACTGGACGTTGACGTACATTGGCACTTTATTTTCTTAGATAATTCACCAGGTTAACATCATATATGGCTTGAATCACCAAGTCATGGCACTTGGAAGTCATGACACTTCCATCCGTGCAGATTGATGTGTGGTAAAGAAGGAAAAATGTGTTTTTTACTAAATCTGATAGTTGATTGGCGTGTGTTAACAACATATATGGCTTGAATCACCATTCACCTAGTCATGACACTTCCATCCGTGCAGATTGATGTGTGATAAAGAAGAAAAAATGTGTTTTTTTAACTAATAAATCTGATAGTTGATTGGCGTGTGCTAAGAAGGAAAGGGACGGAAAGAATCTGCAAGTACTGAACTTGGTGGTCACATGGATGGAATTGGCGGAAGTGCTGGGTCAGTTAGGAGGGGCATCGGCAGCTGCAGCTGCAATAACTGCCACCGCCATCGGTTGGAGCGGTGGGTGGCCCGCCGCCGGCAGATCAACCCGAATTCCCAATCCGAGCAAGTAAGCAACCCGCACCCGGCCGAGATGCTGGCTTGCATCTTGTGAGATGCGAGCAGTGATTCAGTGACACCGGACAAACGCACGCCACGCCACTCCACGCCGCGCCCATTAAAGCCACAGCCCCCATCCAGTCCAGGCATCGCCTTCCTCCTCCTTGCGTGCCGAGTGCTCTGCAATGGCGGGCGTCGGGTCGGCGTTGCGGCGGCTCTACCTCTCCGTCTACAACTGGGGCGTCTTCTTCGGATGGTTCGCCGCTTGCGCCGCCTGCTGGTTCTTGGGCTCCGGACTGGATCTTTCGCTTCCTTGGCTTGATTGGGGTATCTTGGATCTTGCAGGGCGCAGGTTCTGTACTACGCGGTCACGACGCTGCTGGAGAGCGGGCATGAGGCCGTCTACGCCGCCGTCGAGCGGCCGCTGCAGTTCGCGCAGACCGCTGCCTTCATGGAGGTGTGTTCTTTCTCCCCTACTAAATGTTTTACTAGTTGATGCGCTTTTACTTGTTTTAAAATTTTAATGGCAGCAAAACTGTAAATTTTAGCGCAAGATTATTATTTGTCAGCTTCTTAAAGTTTAGTTTTGATCTATGAGGTAGGATTACTGCTGTGGAGTTGAGTAGTGGTACACAGAAAATATTCCCTTTTGTGGCTCTACAGATCAATCAAATTGCTAGCAATGACCAAAATGTTACCAATGCCATAGCAAAATACTGCATGATTCAACTTCAATGTCATAGTTCTGCCAAAAAAGTTTCTTTGTGTTAAATTCCTAGCAGCATCCGAGCTCTAGATTAGGAAAAGTTTCTTTTTTTTCTCTGCACAAAGCAGCTGCATAAGTGTGTGGTGACTGGTGAGCCTAATATGAGCCACTCTTCCACTTTTACTTCATTTCTTTGCACATGGAATTTGTGAGGTACTGAACCATTTGTGTTTACCTTGTGACGGCATTGCTGGAGGCACAGATTCTTCATGGGCTTGTAGGTAAGAAGAGCTCCTTTCTCTTTTATTGTTACTATCCTTGTCAACATCTGGAATTGTATTGTACCTATACATGGTGTGTTGCATGCAAACTCCATGAAATGGACTTCTTTTCACAAAACACATCAAAGACATTTTAATTCCAGGAAACTCCATGCTAGATTTCAAAAAAGAGTGTGGGGTCATCTTGACCACTTTTATGCACTTGTTCATTTACTTGTCTGATATGCCAATTTTTTCAAGGGTTGGTGAGGTCTCCAGTCTCTGCGACTCTTCCACAAATTGGATCAAGGCTGTTTCTCACCTGGGGTATCCTGTGGAGCTTTCCAGAGGTATAATTAGCTCATCACTAGCATGTGTTGATCTATTCATATTAGACAATGTTATTTTGTTCATGAGCTTTAGAAGTTTTCTTAGATAATAGACACTTGTTTTTAACATTTACTGTTTTAAGACATGGAAACATGGCAGACAATGGGTTTAAAAGAATTATCTGAAAATAGAGAACACATCATATAGGTGATTTTTAATACGAGGACAAGACATTTGGTAATTCGTCTGTTTTATGGCTGATTGTGAAACAAGTAAATAATGGTAAGACTTGTACAGGCTACAAAGTGACTTAACTGATGGAACTATAGGAAAGTGCATTGTAGAGAAGGATGCAATGATGCTCTTTTTTTTTTACTTGTACATCCCTGGTTCCCTGTTAGTTGCATTGTAGGTAAATACTTGGAAACACTTGGTTTCTTGACATAATATCTGTGTACATTTCTCTTGCAGACACATTCTCATATTCTTGTTTCTTCCTTGGTCATAAGCTGGTCCATCACTGAGGTACGTATTTCTTCCTTCAAATGTTCACCAAATTGCTCACTCAAAATCACTCGTATTTAGAATGCAATACTCTCAAGTTTATGATTCTAAGGAGTAATCATTGCTTCTTAGATAGACACAGTAGTTTACCAACCATATTTATTTTCCTGTGTTCAGCTTATTCAAACCGATATATGTTAAATACTATGCAGTTCATAGCGCAATCTGATAGGAAATTTGTTGGACTTTGCAGGTAATTAGATACTCCTTCTTTGGTATGAAGGAGGCATTTGGATTTACCCCTTCCTGGCTCTTATGGCTTAGGTTAGTAAGAAGACATCATTTTTCAATAAAAAACAGAGAGAAATGTACTCTCTTCTGTAAATTTTCTCTTAAATGAGGCTCTGATTTTATACAGGTACAGCACCTTTATGATATTGTATCCTACTGGTATCTTCAGTGAGGTTGGTCTAATCTACATTGCCTTGCCTTACATCAAGGTAACAAGAATAACTTCATAAAGGAATAGCTCATGCATGTTGTTCCTTGCATAATGACAACCTTGTTTAACTGCTCCTTTTATTCAGGCATCTGAGAAATACAGTCTTAGGATGCCCAACAAATGGAACTTCTCCTTTGACTACTTCTATGTATCTGTCCTTTCCATGGCCATCTACATGCCAGGTATCCCGCCTCGCCTCACAATTGTCATTTATTCAGTGATTAACATTATAAATGCAACTAACTGATTTTAATAATTGAGATAATAAGATAGAACCTGACAAGAACACTGTGCTGTTTCATTTGGATGACTGCAGGAGGTCCTCACATGTTTACATATATGCTTGCCCAACGGAAGAAGGCATTGTCAAAGGCTAAGGCTGCATAATGATGCTCAAGAGATTTCTTGAATATCATGTGACTTCTGAATGTGCCTAATCGCTCACATTTGCTGCTCTTTCAGCAGAAGTTTGTAGAGGGAAATGTTGGGATACACATATTGTTACATTGCCCATCATTTGTTGTACTTGTAGTCTTCTTCCAAGAATTGTATGAGCTTTCACCTGGTTAAATGATTGATCTAAATTTGCCAGCTTGTTCAAAGTTGCAGTTAGAGGTCATCTGGTTTGTTCTGCTACATCACTGCAGGGTGTGTTTGGTTTGGTTTCTCAGTTAGAATGTATAAGATAAAACCAATTTTTCCAACTAAGTTGTCAATCCCTAAATTTTACAACTGTATAGTTTGTGTTTTTAATCCATTCGCTAATCTATACAGACTTATTATATTTACTGTTAATTGATGTATGAAATCGGTGTCTTCTGTTATAATCTTTATGAAATTGTTCTACTACATATCTTAATACAATCTATAACCACTCCAAGTAAACAGCTCTAACTTCTTAGTTTTTTTAGCTCACAATAGCCTTTTCAACAAATATTTAGGAGTCTATAAAGTAAAATATACTACTTTTTAAGGAATTAAACTAACTTTTTCTTTTGAAAAATGCAATTTTGACCCTATAAAAACCATCAAAAGGACCAAAACGCTATGAAAAATCCCCCAAAATAGTGACATACGCAGTGGGGTTATCTACCATTCCACACCGCACACCCTTAGCCCGCTTCCACGGCCGCCGCCGCCGCCCCTGCTCCACGCTCCGGCCCCTCTCCGGCGTCCTCGAACAGTTCGAGGAGCCTCAGCCTCACAGCGTCTGGGAGGGGGACAAATCCAGCGACGAATCCGAGGTACAGTGGCGGCGATGATAAGCACACGCCTCTCGGATTCGGGTAAGTGCGTCGCAAATCTTGCAACCTGCCTCTGCCTGCAACTAGTCGTGCTCATCACATGGACGGCAATGGCGGCGTGGCGGGCGGTTGCAGACTTGCATTGGCAATAACGGCATGCCACTCTTCGCTTCGCTGCCCAACAATTCAACTGATTTGATCCCCAATTCAATTCGAACCACGACTCCACCTTTTTTTTCTAAAATATTAGCCAAATTTAAATTTTCAACATAATTTTAGGATTATATTTGCGTGTTCGTCTTTTTTCTTTGACCTTAGTACCATCACAAATATAAATAAAAAATTATCGTAAAACTATTTTCGTTGGAATGGAGCTACGCTAAGAAAATTTCTTTAAGACTTTTTAGCTTTTTTAATTCTTTTCTAAATAAAAGTCTAGTATTTATATACTTTTCATCTTTTATTCCATATTTGCTTTTTAAAAATAAATATTATCCTTTTACAAATAAAAAACTCGTTTTTTCAAAGTAAAACAAATAAGACAGAAAATTATTCGAGTTAATTTATTAATTATTATACATGAATTAAAACAACTTATAAAATGGTTTTGCAAGTTGCATCGGCAGTTGGAGTGGCAATAACTGCCACCGTGCGCTGCTGCAACCGTTCATCTGATTTGACCCAGAGTTCAATGCTTAATCAATTCGAACCGTGCTCATAGTATTTGAGGGCGTCTGATTCCTGCACAACGAATATCGGTGGAGTATCCTGATCAAATCCATGGCCTTAAAGCCAAGACCATCTCAACGTCTTCCTCCATCTCGCAACCCTGCAATGGCCAGGGATGAGGGGTCAGTGGTGCGGCGGCTCTACCTCTCCGTCTACAACTGGCTTGTCTTCATCGGATGGTCAGTTGATCCTGCTTACTGTTTCTTCAGTTTCTGGTAGATACATATCTCACTCCTAGCATCTTGGTTTGCTGGACATTTCTTGGGCTTGTTTGGAGAGCTTCTGGTAGCTGTGGATATTCTTATAATCTAAACCTCTCCAAACGGTTCCGGTTCCTAGCTCCAGTTAGAATCTAGAATGAATTGGTATCTAGAAGCTAGAAAATACTAGTTACTCCAAATTATTACCAGCTACTTATTAGAATCTAAAGCTCTCCGAATATGCTCCTTGATTGGACAGGCTGCTCCTTGTTTTGATCAGGGCTCTTTGATTTGTATCATGCAGGGTTCAGGTGTTGTGCCGCATGATCTTGGCATTGTTGGATAACGGACACGAGGCTGTCTATGCTGCTATTGAGCGGCCTCTGCAGTTTGCGCAGACTGCCGCCATCATGGAGGTCTGGTTTTTCTCATTCCTTTTACTTACTGGTGCTGTGGTGCACAGGAATTCCTACCTGTGTTGTAGTAAGGCTGTAAACTTGGATGAATCTGTATAATTTATTTATTTCATTCACGTGGAGATTGTGAGTTGCTAAGCCTTTTTTGTGTTTTGCTGTTTGACTGGTGCTGATGTTGCTGATTGTGCAGATTCTTCATTCCATTGTAGGTGAGTTATTTTTCTTCCCAATATGTTGTTTTTGCTATCCTTGTCAACTGGGAAGTGTGTAGTTTACCTGCTTGATATGTCTGTCGTGTGCAAACTTTATGAAAACAGACTTCTTTTTTTGGTCCGGTAAATCATTGCAAAAAAAGTTAGTTAACCCTTAATCTAGAATGTAAAAAATACCAATATATTTAATACGTACTCCTCCGTTTCATATTATAAGTTGTTTGATTTTTTCAAAGTCAAAATTATCTAACTTTGACCAATTTTATAGAAAAATACACCAACTATATCATCAAATTAGTTTCATTAAATACACCGTAAAATATGCTTTGATAGTGTATTTATTTAATATTGTAATTGTTAATATATTTTTCTTTAAGATTAATTAAAGGAAGAGAAGTTTGATTTTGAAAAAAAATCAAACAACTTATAGTATGAAACGGAGGGAGTAGATAACTTCAACATGGAGTACTGCATTCTATTTCATTTTCAACCTTTTACTGCATAAAGAAGGGGTTAAAAGGGCATCCCCTTGAGCCTAAAAGGCTAATTAGCTCTGGTTGCTCTGCATGGTGAAATCGTTAGTTGTGTAAACACTTTAGGCCTAAGGTTTACCTTGTATGTCGTGTTTTAGATTGTAATTTCTTGTATGTACACAAGAAAAGATATGCTGTAGACTGTAGTTTTGATGAATGTATATACTTTCACATTCATGCAGTGTAATATGTAGCACATCTTCCTTCTGGCCTCATTTTCAATCATTTGAAAACATTATGATACAAACAGTAGCCTGGATTTTGAATAAATCAAGAGAAGTGTCTTGTCAGCTCCTTTCGAAGAAAGGAAGTGTTCTGTTAGATTCAATTGTTTTCCAAGCCAATATTGCTTATCACTGCACTCTGAATTGATGAAAGGGTTGGTAAGGTCTCCAGTCTCTGCTACTCTTCCACAAATTAGTGGAAGGTTGTTCATTACCTGGGGCATCTTGTGGAGTTTTCCTGAGGTAAATTCCAGACCTCACTCCAAGTTATTAGACAGTTTTTTTAATCTTTAAAACAAGTTCTGGATTAGAAAGCACTTGGTAAAAATAAAACCCATAGATATTATGTAATGTTGCAGCTGTTAGAAGTTAGAACCAACCCCATACTTTCATTTCTGATCATAATGAATCAATGACTCTGAGTAACGATCAGACAGACCTAAGAGGCAGAAATTGCACAAGTAATGGAGCTGATGCAATTACATTGTGGAAAGATAAAACAGTGCTATTTCATTTTGCATCCTAATTTCCTGTTTCCTGTATTTTAACTTCCAGTCGAACAATTGTTTTGTTTGTACCTAATATTGGTGAATCACTGTGCACACGTGTATTGCAGACACATTCCCATATTCTTGTTACCCCCTTGATCATGAGCTGGTCCATCGCCGAGGTATGCATTACTTGCTAAAACTATTCACCAAATCACTTGCTTTGAAGACCTTGAATTTCAGACCGCAATATCATTATTAAATGCTAAATCGCAATTCCTGCTTCTTCAAATGACAATGGTTATTGAAGTTCTTCAAAGCAAATTCAAGCTTTGAAAGTCCCTGTGTTGAACTTAGTTGAACCAAGATTACAAATTTTTCTTCATTTCAGTTCATAACTTTGTAGATAATTTACCAATTCCTTGCACCTTGCAGGTCATCAGATATTCTTTCTTTGGCATGAAGGAGTCATTTGGATTTACACCTTCCTGGCTCTTATGGCTTAGGTTGGTTCTAGTTTTAAACAAATCACAATATGTAGTGTAAACTTCAAAAGAAAATCATAATCTTATCAGTAAATTCTCTTAAAAATAAGTTCCTTAATTATTTTCCCACTGATTTCTTTGCAGGTACAGCAGCTTTGTAATATGCTATCCTGTTGGTATAGTTAGTGAAGTTGGCATAATCTACATCGCATTTCCTTTCATGAAGGTAACTTGAATAGCTTAAGAAATATCAGGAAGTGCTCAACCTCCATCAGTCCATCTGATTACAATCTTGTTAAAATGCTCTTTTTCTTTTGCATGGCAAATCTCAGGCATCTGAGAAATACTGCCTTAGGATGCCCAACCAATGGAATTTCTCCTTTGACTACTACTATGCTTCTGCTCTTTTGATGGCTTTGTATTTTCCAGGTAGTATTTCCATGCAATTGTACTTCATTTAGTAATTTGTGCTATAACCAAGTAGTTCTTTTAAGTAGGATTTGATAAAAATCTGCCTTGTTGTTTCATCTGGATGACTGCAGGATTCCTGTACTTGTTGCGCCATATGATCGCCCAGCGGAAGAAGGCATTGTCAAAGGCAAAAACCACATGAACACTCAAGAGCTATCTATCTAGTCTGATTTCTGATCGCAGCTAACGGTTCATGTTGCAACCATTT
>KE373312.1:127051-149091 GCA_000418225.1 Zizania latifolia | reverse complement strand
TGGCGCGTTCATCGTCGTCAGGGATGCGGCCTCCGGCGACGCCGTCGCCTTCGACGCCCGGGAGACCGCGCCGGCCGCGGCCACGCCGGTACGTACGTGTACGTTACCCGTTACTAAAGCAGGCAGTAGAAAAAGCATACCTTTTTCTACAATATTTTTGCCCTTCAAGAGTGTATGACATGTGGGGCCAATGCGCCACATGGCCGTCACTAACCTACTCCAATAGTCCTCCGATTTTCTGATTGGCCTCAGGTCACTGTCTGGTGGGCCACATCTGCTTACGCAAATGATAGCCCCATCTGACATTAATAATTACACAGTATTCAAAAAAGGAAAAAAAAAATAACATTCATCTTAATTGTTTATTTTGCAATACCACTATATCAGGATTAATTATCTCTTAATATCTCGACCGTTGATGCGGTGATCCGACGACCCTCATTCATGCCACGCATTATGTCATTATCTCGCTCAGGTCAGCGCCGGCACGTCCCGTGCAACACAAGCCACCTGAGCAATTTAGAGTATAAGCCATGCATTGACTTTTGCATTTTTTTAGCTCACTAAGTATTTGCCCCCTCTTATAATAGTATGTTTTAGGCTTGCGACATATATTAATAAGATGGATAAAAAAATATATTATTCTATCTGAGAGTACATCTTGAAAGTGATTAGGTAGAATAATAAATAGTCAAGTGATAGTATACTTACTTTGAAGCTGAAAGCTATAGGTACTAAGTTAATATATTTATATATTTAGAATAAATTTTTAGCTCTAGAACTTGTTACATGAGTACAAATTTCATTTCATGCTAAGACATGCATTTGTATTAATTGTGCTTTGTGATCCCAGAAGCATATCAAATAAAAGCTACTACTCCATTTGCGAATAATTATTATTTTTGACTTTAAAATCTAAGGTTTGACTAATAATATTTTTTACTACTACGTAATCAAATTATATAATATAAAAGCTATATAATTATACTAATAACCCAGAGCATTATACTAATATTCTATAGTTTTTATCTTACTTTGAAATTAATTGTCAAAGTACATCCAAAAGTATTCACGAGCGGAGTTATCACTCTGCTGTAGCAACCTTAAGTTAAAATATTGTCCATGTGTTTCACATGTGCAATCCTCAAGATCTAACTGATATTTTGCTCCAACATGTCTTGCTTTAATCGATTTGTTGCTCCAACAACCACATGCCATTTTTTCTCTGTCCTATGCAATTATCACATATTCACTTGGCAATTGGGAAGATGGGTTCAGTTGTTCAGATTGTAGATTAGTAGTTCTCACATGCTTGTGTAAGGTCCCAATGCATTTTTTGTTTTAGTTTGTTATGAACATGGTGTCCTTGGTCAACTTCATAACCAGGTCTACCGGTCATAGAAAAATTCACAAGGAATCTGAGATTCTGAGAACATTTGAACCTGCTACTCTTGATATTCTTTTGTTTTTTTAATTAATATAGCATAAAAAAAATACAATATTACAATTAGCCGATGCCTCTTGTTACGACTATTTGGTGCAGCTCCACCTCCAAGATTTATACTCAATCTAGAGTTTATATAGTATAATAAAATAGTTTAAATTTTTAGTTTTAGTTTAAAATAAAAAATAGATTACTTAACTAAGTATCATCAATCTATCCGTAGCTCTAAATTCATGATTTTTTGAGCTAGGTTTGAACCATCCCTAAAAAAAACTCTAAATCTAGAGTTATACCAAACGAGATCTTAACTACTGAATTGGCTGTTGCAGTTAAAAATAAATCATGTTCTAAATTCGATCAAAAATGGGTGAAACCCAGAAAGTGAATGCTTGAATCGAAGTTCAAAAATACCAAATGCTTGCGTTAAATTTCCCAAATTTGACATATTGTACGTATCTTGGTTTGTGTGACTGTCAGGACATGTACGCGAGCGACCCGACATCCAAGTCCGTAGGCGGGCTCGCCATGGGCATCCCCGGCGAGCTCGCCGGCCTCCACGCCGCGTGGTCGCGTTACGGCAGGCTCCCGTGGAAGGACCTCTTCGCGCCGGCGATCAAGCTCGCGCGGGACGGGTACACGGTGGTGGACTACGTCGCCAGCGCGCTCAAGAAGACGGAGCACGACGTGCTCGCCGACCCCGGCCTCCGCGGCGTGTTCGCGCCGGAGGGGAGGCTCCTGGCAGCCGGCGAGGTGTGCCGCAACCCGGCGCTCGCCGACACGCTGGAGGCCATCGCCAGAGACGGCGTCGCGGCGTTCTACAGCGGTGGCGTCGGCGAGAGGTTCGTCGCCGACATCAGGCACGCCGGAGGGATCGCGACGGTGGACGACCTGAAGGCGTACAAGGTCGAGGTGAGCGACGCCATGCGCGCCGACGCCATGGGCTACACCTTCCTCGGGATGCCTCCGCCTTCCAGCGGCACAGTCGGGATGGCTCTGGTCAGTGTCAAATTCTCGATTAATTTTCATTTTCTGTTCATCCCTCGATCGATCCAGCTCAAAGTTGGCATCTTTTTGTGGTTTCTGATGATTAAATTGCAGGTGCTGAACGTCTTGGGCGGATACAAATCACTTGAGTTCTTGAAAGGTTTCCTTGGCGTGCACCGATTCATCGAGGCGCTGAAGCACATGCTGGCCATCCGGATGGACCTCGGCGACCCCGACTACGTCAACGTCGCCGGCAGCGTCTCCGAGATGCTGTCGCCGGCGTTCGCCGGCAAAATCAGGAAGAGGATCGTCGACAACACGACGTTCCCTGCTAGCTACTATATGCCAAAGTACGTTGATCTCAGAAATGTGCGTTCTTGCTGAGATCATAGGTAGCATTTGCACCGACGAGATATGACTTTCGTTGGCATGATCAGATGGAGCCAGCTGAGAGACCACGGGACCAGCCACCTCTGCGCCGTCGACGGCGACCGGAACGCGGTGGCGATGACAACCACCGTGAACTACTTCTTCGGGGCGCACGTGCTCTCGCCGTCGACGGGCATCGTGGTGAACAACGAGATGGACGACTTCTCCGTGCCGGCGGAGCGGACACCCGACCAGCTCCCACCTGCGCCGGCGAACTTCATCGCTCCGGGCAAGCGGCCTCTCTCCTCTATGACGCCATCGATCATTCTCAAGGTACGGACCAACTACAAAGCATATCTCTGAGCCTCCTGCCCTCCTTACACTAGCTCGCCGGAGCTGACGGCCATGGTGTCCGTGCAGAACGGTCAGCTCGCCGGCGTCGTCGGCGCCAGCGGCGGGACGAACATCATCTCGACGGTCGCCCAGGTCTTCTTGAACCATTTCATCGTCGGCATGGACCCGCTCGCCGCCGTCAAGCATCCCAGGGTCTACCACAAGGCAAGCATTAAACCCATTAATTAACCAGTTATTTTCCCAATTAATTAACCAGCAACCAGCAACTAATTATTATCTGTGAATTAACAATGGTTGGTCGATACAGCTGGTGCCGAACGTGGTGGTGTACGAGGACGAGACGGTGGTCGGCGGCGAGGTGATCGAGTTCAGCGGCGAGGCGAGGGAGTTCCTGCGGCGAAGGGGCCACCGGCTGTCGAGCACGGACTCCGGCGCCGTGTGCCAGCTCATCGTGCAGGACTTGCTGGTCCCGGTAGGCTCGGGTAGTGGCGGCAATGGCCGCGGCGGCGGCGGCGAGAACGTCTTCCACGGAATGCTCACCGCCGTCAGCGACCCAAGGAAAGGCGGCAGCCCTGCCGGAATGTGAAGATGCAGCTGACGGTTCTTGCTCGCTTGCTCTCCCAATATTCATCGAATCCCATATAAAATATTGGATATTTTCGGATTCTCATTTGAAACTGGAATGATCTATACAAAATTATGTAAAAATATCGTGTTAAAAGGAAGCAAGAACAGATTGAATTAAACTAAACTGCTCTATGATGTGCAAGATTCAAGTGGCATATGACCAAAAAGGCAAAAACCCCAAGGAAGGAGTGCATTCGGAAAGACAGAACGAATAAGATTAGTCAGTTTATTAATTTACAAATCAATCATATATTACACAATACAAATCTAACAAATAAATTAAAAAGAATATAAACAATACTCTATCCATCTAGAAATATAAAGCATATAAGTTTTCGACATATAATTTTGATCATTAATTTCTTTCTTAATATATCATCAACAAGTATAAAATTAATATTAAATAAAAATATTTTTCATATATAAATTCATCTATATCACATGTATAACATAAAAATACATGTTTTTAATTTAATTACTTTACGTTTGTAGAAACAGTAGTGACGAATTTTTTTTATAAAAAAAATAGCACCACCTGGATAAGTTACTATCGGATCCGAGCTGGAGCACAAGATCCCGCGGCGACCAGCTGGCTAGGCTCCACGTGTCGCTGCATGCAGCGGCACTGCTGTCCTCGAGCCAAGACAAAGGCTAAACACGTCAGCCGCGTTCAGCTACGCGGCGAAAATGCTGGCGCACACCGGCACACGGCACACGGCACGCAACAGCACGGGAGAACCAATCGGCAATCATCCATACAGATGGAATATACAATCAATCCACTGTCACGGATAAGAAAGTAGAAACCCGGATTTTGATCTGCATGTCCGCGACATGAACACAGAACTAATGCAGAAGCAGAACATGATTACCATATCTTTGAAATCAGCCACATGTTTGGAGCATAACAAGTTAACAACTTTCACAAAATTTGCAGGAACCAGTCCAAATTTTGTTCAAATTTGAGATCTTTGCGTCTCGAGCTGAGGCTTAGTGCCAAAGATTTTGGAAGCTGACTTTGTGCCTATCCAAACCACCGCTGAACTCGCCCACGTCTGCCTCGGCTGGCCGGCCGCGTGTGCGGCCGTGATAGGACCGACCTCCCATGAGTCAGAGGAAGGGAACAGGGGCAAGCAAGAACCAACGATACCAATCGATACCGGCGAAGCGAGCATCCGTTCCAACCACGGAGATCTCTGCCGGACGTCGTCGGCCGGCGGCGAGGAGATGCGGACCCGGGCCGCGGACCACCTCGAGGCGCTCTCGTCGGAGATCGAGCGCAAGCTGCAGAAGGTGTATATCCTCCCCTCCGCATTCCGGTTTCTCCCCTTCCGTTTGTGAATTTTTTGGGGGTTGAGTTGATTTGTGTTGGTGGCGTCTAGGCCTATTCGTTCATTGTTATTTCTGTTGAATATCGAGGGTTTTCTGGCTACGTTTGGATTCCTTGCAATTGATTTAGGTTTGGAGTAAGAAAAGCGTTTCTTCTGAATTAATAGTCTTTTCTGAATTGTTGTCCTGTTGGGAGTTTTCAATGTTGTAAAAAGTGCAATTTTGATTTGTTTGCAACGTGTCAGTTACAGAATTTTGGCGTTGTTTCCTAATCCCAGGATTTCCCCTTTCAAATGGCAACAAGTCCGTGGTCAATTGCCGCAACTACAGACTCAAAGCTGGTTCATTTTATTTTCTTTTTCGTCAGTTTTTCTGCCGAATTAAATATTACTTTATATGATCTCGACATTATACCAGAAATTTGAGTGGTTTGGATAAGGCTGGTGGCACTGTTTTACTGATTGTTGCTTGCTTATAGGCTCTCAATTCCAATTCGCAGCGTCTCCAGCTGCTGCAGCAATTGTTTGCTGACATCGCATTGAAGATGGATGACCGCGCTCGAGGTGCCATTTCTTTCATAGGCTTGAAATGTTAATCAAATTAATGCTTTTTCGTCATGCATGTTCGTATTAGTGGACCCTAATCGTGAGACTGGTACCAAGTTTGTGGTAGTTTTACCTAGAGTGTGAGTTTGAGCTGTATACCATGGCTTACAATTATTCTATATATAACGTTAAGATATCTTTTTGTTAGTTACCTTCCAGTTTCATAACTTTCAGGTCTAAGTTTTTTTGAAAAAGTGAAAAACCAACAATTTGTTGATGGAACCTAAGAGTTGAGCTAGTTCTCTCCCTTGTCATATTAACTATATTTTGCTATGATATTCAAGATTTGGATTACTTCATTCATTCATGAATCCATCTTAATCATTGGTTTTATATGCATCTGTAAGTCTAATTGTCTAAGTTGGCAATACACTGATAACTAGGAAAGTGGGAGTAAAATATGCATATCGCATACAGTATGGTTACTGCCTTACTGGGCAAACATACATCATTGAAAAACATTTTTTTATGACTTGTTTTTTGTGATGAAGTTTTTAATTGTGTTGAACGACAAGGTTGGAAAATAGATGTTATGTTACATCTTCATTTTCTTGAACAGATGTGATTTTAAGCACAAATGATGATGGTATTGCTCCAGTAGATGAAAGAGAAGATACCTGCTTGTGCTTCTATGAGATTCTTGCTAATCATTTTGTCATAGTACCTGAAAGTGGGAGGCGTATACTTGATTTGATAGTGCAACTCTGGAGCCAGTCCTTTGCAGCCAACATATTTGCACTTCTTTTCCACAGATGGGTATGCATTGAAATTTACAAGTTTTATGACTTGCAATAGGCTGTTTTCCTTATCTGCTATAGGTACAAACTCAATCCTGTTCTCAAGAAGCATGTTTTTCATTTCCAGTTAGGTTTAAGGAAGTTATTTCCTCTAAAAAAGTACCTAAATGAGTATACTTTCAACCCCTTTTTTGCTATATGTAACTCTGAATAAGCTAATATCTTGGTGATTCTAAGTTTTCACTTTTCAGTAATATATATACAATTTCAAAGTGTAACACAATCTTACAAAGTGATTTGTATCCCAGCATCAATCTTATATCACACATTGTTCTGACCTCCATTTTACTCCAAATAATTAGTTAAACAAGTTAAGTTCAGAATTGTGTAAAGTGTTGTGTACCCTGCTGGTTATTCAATCTTGTATACAAGTGCTCTAAGTTATATTAGCCTTCATCTGTACTTCGGTTTGGTAAATTACAAGTTCTTCATTGCAGTTGTTTAAAGTCCCTCTTGATGGGAAGGAAGTATCACTAAGATACAGCTCTGCTCTTGTTCAAGGAGCTACTAATGTTTTTTGGTATGATTGCAGCCATCAAAATTTGAGCTTTTGTTAACTGATAAAATCATAATTACAAAATTCCTCTGCTAGCTGCAGGAGTTTGAACTGATGTTCCTTTTTTCTTGCTTGAAACTTCCATAAATCTGATGGAATTGTTTTCTGACAGGATTGACATCCAAACCAATACAAGGCACTTTTGTTCATTATATAATGTAAGCATTTATCTTATTTCATTTACTCAAAATTTTCCTTTGGAAATTGTGTTGTATGCATTTTCACACCATTCAGAACATGCTTGCTTTCTGAAACAGTATCTGCTTGAAGAAGTCGTTTTAGTCCCAGATCAACTGAGTAAGATATCATTACAGGTCACTCTCTATTGACATGAAAATATGCTATGATTTTCCTCCTGAACATGTTCACTAGTATTTTTTGTAATTAATTTGCCATGTGAACAGGCTGGTAGAGATCTTTTCCTCCTGCTTTCCCGATTTATGCTGTTCTATGATCAGGGTATGTTCCTTTTCTCCACGTTCTTTGTCCCAATTGTTTGCTACTGAAGTGTTGCAATGTTTCATGTGCAGATCGCTTCCTTGCAAGTTTCCTTGAACATTTACCCACTTTTCCGAATTCTTTTTTTGTTGGTGGCCCTGCTGACTACTTTGTAATTGAACTCTCTGATCAGGTTACCCTCTAAGTGAAATATATTTGGTGTTTTCATGGCATGCTGGATCATTATCATCTCAAACTAAATCGTTTGTTCTTTGTTATTCCAGCTCCAGAAGCTAAAAGTTGAGCCTGTGCTTCTGCACTATCTCTCCCGCTTGACCATCCTTCAAGGTATTAGCCATTCAGACATATTCCAAAAGTAATCCATGACTTTTTTCATATCTATTTCTCCACTGAAATATCAAAATTTATTCAGAAAGAAAATTCTTTCATGCAGGATTGGAATTGAGGATGAGTACAAGCACTAGAATAAAGGCGTGCCTTTACAGCTTCACTTCTCCTGGAGGCCCTACCTACCCTACACGAGCAGTGAGGCATGCAGCCTGGAATACACTGGATTTGCTCTTTCCTGTGAGTACCATTTTATTATCTTAACTTATTTCCACAGTTGCTTCAACATAGTTTGTAGCTCTGATATATTACAACCATAGTTAATGCTATTTCACACGTGTGTTGATCCCTGCGGCCATGGTGTTATACTGGACTTACCGGGCTGATGCCCTGTGACTATGGTCACTGTCGATTACCTGTTGATGCAATCCCAGCCATTTCTTCAGTGAAGATGCAATGCTCTCTGAGGATCACATGTTGCTTTCTCTCCTTTGCTTCCCCTTTTCACAAATAAGCAGCAAGACATGGATGTGTCGTCAACGATTTGATCCATGTTTGCATGGTTGCCATGAACCATTATATTCGCAGTTACTATAAACAATTGTTGAGTTAATATAATAGCTTGCGGTTGTGTTTGGGTACAGGTCGGCCGCTATCCGAGGCATGTGATAAGCCTGTTCTTCCGGCTGCTCTATCCATGGTACTGGCCTTCCTCTTGCTGGAACTTCATCATGACTTGTGTCAAGACTGTCTTCTACTACATCCTGAACCGAATTGTTTCGTGCTGGGACAACATTAGGCGGCCCAGCCATCAGAGGATGCACAGGGACTGAAGAGATCATGGCTTGCAATAGCATGCTGTGTTGCTGCTGGTTTTCCTTTTTCTTCTCAGTGGTTAGCCTGGTAGCTCGTGCTTGTTCAAATAATGTTTTCTGTATAAACTCATCCGTTTGTGATGTTTACACGGGGGATAACATGAGAAAAAAAGAAGAAATGAAAGGGAAGAAAGGGAGCCCTGAATTTCTGGCTTCCTTTCTCAGGTATTAACTCATTTGCAGTGTCCTGTCTCCACTGTCCAAGATGTATGGAATATGGATAGCCTGCACTAGCAAACATGAAAATTTTGTTTGATCAGTGCCCACAAGATTGCAAATGGATTAATCCAAAGATATATTTTGAGATCAAGCCAGAAGTGCTTGTGTTGTAGCAGCATGGGTAGAAAACTGTCTGCTTCAGCTGGGTCTCTGCAAATTCCTTCAGGCCTTCGGATAGGAAATGCCAACGGTTCAGATTTACTGTGCCAGTGATCGATGGCCAAGATTCAGGGAGTCAATGTTTCGTCCGTCTGCAGTGCATGGCAGAATGGCCTGGTTAGGTTGTTGGGCAGCAAACAAACATGGGTGCCAATGAATTGCTTAGTACATTCACAGTAGCTGCATGACAAGAGTGAAGTGCAAATTCGTACTTGGTATTATTGTTTTTGTTTTCTGCAAATGTACTGGACACCAATAACATAATCAAGGGTGTGTTTAGTTAAGCTATGGATTCTTAAGAAAATATTGTAAGCTATAAAAAAGTAATTGTGAGCTGAAAAAAGTTGTGAAGTTGTTTAGTTAGAGTAGCTGTGAATCTACGGTAGAGCGATTCTATAAAGCTTAACAATAGAAAACAGTGACTTCATCCTTAATTAATAGCGAATATAATAAGCTCGTGTGGACCGGTGAAGAGATTAAATAAAGTAGACCATAAAGTTATGGAATCTGGGGATAGACAACGTTCACTTTGTACTTAAAAAAACTACCACGGTTAAAATCTATTTTCATCCGATACTTGTTTGGTTTAGCTTTTTGATTTCTAACTGAGAAGCTGGTCGGAAAAGCTGAGCTAAACTAAACTAAATGAGTTTTTTTCCCTCTTCTGTTTTTGCTCCATCTTGTTTGCTTTGGTGACTCCCAACCTTTCTCAGTTCAGTACTCCGGATGTTCCTTGGATTACATGTAGTCTGATGCTTCATGTCTGATGGATGAGCGTTTTTGACCTGATAATAATCGTCAAGACGTTCACTATGAAGTAATAAACGCTGGGAGAAGTGGATGATGGTGTCTGCCAATTTTATTTCAGAAACATTTAATTCTCTGTACCTGCTACTCTACATACTGGAATTGAGCATAAGTTATCATGGTCCACATGCACCCTCTTAGGGCTCAACCCAACCTAATTGTGCTGTCACACACTAAATGCATTATTTCCCCCCTTTTCTGTGTATCTTCTACCATTTCTCCATTCTTCTTTTTCTGAAAGAATGCAAGAGATGTTGCTTAATATGTTAATAGAGCAGAAGAGAGTTTATTTACATAATTTTAGGCTTAGAATAGATATGAGAAGCAATGGATCACAGATGCATTCTCTTGTCAGAAATATAGATTCTTTGAGGGTGCCACTGACAAGTTCAGGTGATATCTTTGCTGTTCTTCAACCAATTTTTCCATCCATTTAGTGCTTGCTCCAAACTTTGGCCGAGGATGGACCTGTTTTGTTCCCTTTATTCCTTATTGAGGATTATAAGGTTGCTTCATTCTGTTAGCTCCAGATGCTGGCAGTATCTATCAACAATGTAGATGGTGTGATTGCCTATCTAAATGTACTCAAGAAGACTATTGTTGAAAGTAATTCCACTATTAGCCATTAAATTGGCTAATGATCTGGTGCAGAATGCCAGAGGCCGAAGTGAGCAATCCCAGGAGTCCAGAATCTTTTGACACCTACTCCACTCTGCCCTGAAACTGAAACTGAAACTTCCCTTTCATCAGAAAAATTCTTCAGACTTTTGAGCTGGTGTACTGGAGTGCAGATTGTGCTCACTACTACTTGGTACATTCTTGACCCAGTTTTTGCAGCCATTTAGTGCTGGTCTTCAGATCTAGCTGGGATTTTCTGGGATAATTTTGCTTATTTCCTTAGGACTCAATCACTTTCTCTCTCTCTTGCTTGCAATGCAACAGTAAGCACTGTGTCGTTGTGTCTTGCATGAACTGTATCCGAGCCACAGTTTCTTGTATTTGTGTTCGCCTTGTTGTTAGGGTTTGCCTCCAACCACATTGAATTGCTCCAACCACATTCTTGAACTGTCGCAAATAGTAGCAGCAGCAGCAGCAACTACTATTGTCAGGCAAGTCCACATCTGCAGGCAGCAGCAACAGCAGCCATTCATGCAATCAGATGATGAACAGATGGATCCCCTCACATGGGAGTATCTATCATTGTATCCCCTCTTACCAATGGCACATTATAATTAGCACTATCTTGCACTCAAACACTTAATAATTCATGGCAAGGTCAAGAAGATAGAGGCTGCCCATACCATTCACAAGGAGAGCTAGGCTAGTTAGGGATGGATACGGATGTGAAAATATCCGAATTATCCGTATCCATATCCGATAAATTATAAATGTGGATATCCGTATTCGTATCCGAATTAAATGTGGACGATAAACGGAAATATCCGAATTCGTTTGACAAATATGGATATGGAAACGGATATCCGAATTTCTGCTGAATGTGGATATGAAAATGGATATATCCGTATCTGTTTTAGGATTTTACACGGATCAGACTTTTAGAAACTCAGGATGACATGGCATCACTATATTAATATGTATGGTTTATTTATTCTTTATGTAATTATAAAATACTAAAGTTAATAGGGTTTTCTAGCGGTTCAATGCAATAAGATATTTGCAACTTTATTTGAGCTTGAAAATTTTTCTACACTTAATATACAACATAAATTTTTCTATGTAAAAATTTTGCATTTTTCTAGGTCTTTTTGCTATTTTTAATTCATTAATTGTGTTTCTAGGATTTAAATTGAAATATGTGAAATTTGAACTGCAAGTGCCTGAAATAATGTACCAAAATTTATAGAAAAATCATATTAATGTTTTTTTAGTCTATTTTTAGTTCTTATCCACTAAATTGAAATAATTTAAAAAAAATCTAGGTTGCGACACTTGATCGGCAATACGGAGCTTAATGGTTTTTTAATTCTAAAAAAACCAAATAAAGTCTGAAAAGCACGAGACTTGTCATAGTGTTATGATAAAATACTTAGATGATGCGATAAAAATTTAAAAATGTTTTAAGAAAGTTGTCACGTAGGATGTTAAGAAACCGGAAATTCTCCAAGGAGGAATTAAGGTTCAGAGAATGAATGGATTAGATTTGAAAGCAAATCGATGGTTAAATCTTTGTTTTAACTTGAAACTTTTTTTACAATCAAAATACAACATACCTTATTCCATAGAAAAATTTGATATTTTTCTGGATCAGTTTACTATTTTTAATTTATTAAGTGTGTTTTTAGGATTTAAATTGAAATATGTGAAATTTGAACTGCAAGTGCCTGAAATAATGAACCAAAATTTATAGAAAAATCATATTCATATTTTTGAGTCTATTTTTAGGCCTTACCCACTAAATCGAAAGAAATTTTGAAAATTCTAGGTTGCGACACTCGATCGACAATGTGAAGCTTAATGGTTTTTTAATTCAAAAAAACCAAATGAAGTCTGAAAAACACGAGACTTGTCATGGTGTTATGATATGATATATAGATGCTGTGATTAAAATTTAAAAATGTTTCAAAAAAGTTATCACGTAGGATGTTAAGAAATCGAAGATTCTCTAAGGAGGAATTATGATTTAGAAAAGGAATGAGTTATGTTTGAAAGCAAATTGATGATTAAATCTTTGTTTGAACTTAAAACTGTTTTTACAATCAAAATACAACATACCTTATTCCATGTAAAAATTTGATATTTTTCTGGGTCAGTTTACTATTTTTAATTCATTAAGTGTGTTTCTAGGATTTAAATTGAAATATGTGAAATTTGAACTACAAGTGCCTGAAATAATGAACCAAAATTTATAGAAAAATCATATTCATATTTTTGAGTCCATTTGTAGGACTTACCCACTAAATTGAATGAAATTTTGAAAAATCTAGATTGCGACACTCGATCGGCAATGTGAAGCTTAATGATTTTTTAATTTAAAAAATAAATAAAGTCTGAAAAACACAAGACTTGTCATGTTATTATGAGATGATACGTAGATACTGTGATAAAAATTTAAAAATATTTCGAGAAAGTTATCCATAATTTATAGTTAAGAATTTTTGTATTAACTGTTAATTTGGTATACTCGGCACTTTGGACTTTTGGAAAATTTATGAAACGATACATCCGAACGCGGATTCATTTTAAGTTAAACTGAGTAAATATCCAAATGCGGATTCATTTGAAGTAACTACACCTGACAAGGCTTGATTTCCCAGCAGGAGGCTCACTGGCTTTCTGTTCTTTTCCTCTCTCTCTCTCTCTGTCTCTCTGATTCAATGATCCCTTCATTGGCAAGTTAGTACCAGACATGTGGCTTGCCTTGCTCACGGAGTACAAGCGCATCCTTCCTTTGTTCGCACCGTTTCTTGAGTGGGCGATTATCTAGGTATGATTGGATAGAGAGCGAAGTAAGATAATATTTAGTTTTTAAGAATATATTAGTTTCATTCTAGTTTATAGAGACAGGATGACTCCATCTTAAGATCTTAGATCCACTATCATATCCTCACATCGTAAATAGAATAGTTACGTTCTATTAATTTTTTAGATAAGTTTGTCCAACATCTATAAAAATATTCTTCTAAGAAAATCACATCATTATATTTCATTTATCAACCAAACATTTTAAAATGATAATCTAACAGTATAATATAGATTCAGCTATAGGGATGAAAATGAACACAAAACCGATGGACACACTAAAAACCTACCCGCAAAGCACCCTAAAACAAGCACTCGAGAAAACTAGGTGCATATTTTTGTGCCTATGCTCATACCCATCGAGTAACCAAAACTAACAAGTAGCTCAAGGGTTCAACCGCCGTAACATGATTATCCCTTAAAATTCTTATCAAATAAGTAGATGCATAATATGTAACTTGCATAGCATAATATAAACTACATTGCAACTCACAAAACACGGTATAAATCATAATATCTAAGTTTGTTATTCATATATAACAGATTGATAACAGAAGTACATTATTACATGAGATGTATTGCTAATCACGCAAACACGTGGGTGTCTGCAAGTGGAATGCTAAATTCATGTCTAATTCAATTCAAATCAAATATCCAAACCAGTGAAGCTTAAGTGAGTGAACCCACGAACAAAAACCTAAATCTAAACCCACATATGTCACATCGAATACCCACGGGTACTCACGCCACGTGTAAAACTGTTATCCCTATTGGTCCAATAGATCACGCAACTGCAAAATATAATATGAGTACAATCTAGTTGTAAGAGAAATAATGTGGCGACCTTTTCACTTATACATTAAAGTCCATGCAATTTGGTCTGTTCTTTTTAATATAATGACTAGCCAATCAATCACCTGTGACTCTGTGAGTTGAAAATAACAATAATTACAGTATAAAAATATTTCAAAGTGGTGCCCACCATCTCTCATCGCTATAACGGTCAGCTTTTCTTGATTTCATGGGATGACATATGTCGATTTTTTTTTCACAATGGTGCAGTGGTTAGCTTTTGGGAGATAGATGCGATTTCCATTAGAAATGGCTTTATTATCACCTAGTTTTTAAGGAATAAAGATGCACAAGTCATTTTCTTATTCTTGAAAAATAATATCTTTAGGAGGTCGAAGTCTTCTAGAGCTTCCTCTTTCCTCACCCGAGAATTGCATTTTCGCTTCAGCTTCCCGATGGCTGAAGCTGAAGCAGCAACTTTCGAAGTAACAGAAAGAAAAGCAACGACTGGAGTGGGAGAGTCAGAGTCAAAAAGAGGATTTCTCGTTTCTTTCTCTCGTGCAAAACCGTCGTTTAAAAGTCAAACTTCTTGAATTTTAACTAAATTTAAATAAAAATGTATTAACATGTATTGTATCAAATATATATGTTATTAAAATATATTTAATAATCGATTTAACAAAACTAATTCGATATTATAATTATTAGTATATTTTTAATAAAATTTATTAAAATTAAATAAGTTTTACTTTTAAAAAGTTATAATATGTGATAGTGAGAGTAATATGGATTATAGGTCGTGTCGATCAACACGTCGTACGTATTCGGATGGCCGATCAAACGTATTAATCTCATCTCCTGCACACAGATTGAAACCATTTTGCACATTCTAAATAGCAAATGGACGATGAACTTCTTACCATTCGTGAGACGTTTGTAAAAGAGTTCTGCTATGGTACACCTATTATTACACCTATTATTTAGATGTAATACTTAAGATTAATCTAAACCATTGATTTTAGTTAGGATTAAAAATAAACTAAAATTAAAAATACTTGTTGACCGATAGATAATTAAAAAGTCAGCGTAAAAAATTAAAAAGTATGTGCAGAAAATTAAAAAGTTAGCGCAGAAAATTGGAAAGTCCACGTAGAAAAATCAAGGGTGTATCGTAATAGGTAATAGTTTATCATCTTTAATCCTAGCTATTAGATCAAAATAAATGGACGGTCCACAATATTTCTGGTGTACCGTAAAATTTGACTTGTAAAAATACGATTTTTTATAAAAAAAAAGGTTATCATTGTTTCTAAAAAAATGTAAGTTGTTTATTAACTTTATAATATACGACGCTTAATTAGTCAATGAATTAATTTATCGGCCAACGAGTTTAATCAAGATTCGTCTGGGGTTAATAGGAGATCAGCAAAGGCCGGTCAGCTTGTGTTGCAGATTTGCAGTAGAGACGAAGTAGTTGGCTTAACTCGGGCAGCTACCTGCACGGCGGTCTCTTGGTGAGGTGACCTACCCCTCCTACCCCGCCACCCGCAACCTCACCGCCGGCCATGATCTCCGGCTGGCAGTGTCTCCACCGATCAGTTCCGTGCATGCCGGGCGCCGGGCGCCGGCCACTTTTTGCCTTGAAATTAAGTGAACTTCGGTCCATTAGTTGTAGTTTCTAATAGAAACAACTGCTTCTGAAAACTGAAACTAAAATAAAATATTCAGATTTTTAGATATAAGAATCAGTAGCTATAGAATCTGAAAGTGAACTAGAATTCAAAAGACTCTAGACACCCGAAACTGAAATAAACAGCCCCTCTGTACTTTTATCTTAGTATACGGTAACTAAATTGAGTGACGGAAATACAAATACCAGCAAATTATGTATGACAAAAATATAAATCCACCGTTTAATTAAGCGGAAATCAACGTGAGCAAATCAGAAGGCGTCTGGAGTCGAGTGGCCCCGCTACGTACGTGGTATGGGTGCACGACGATTTTTGTCTGAATTTTGATCGAATTCGATGTGCCATTACACCGACTTGTCTTGTTTCTGAACAAATTCGTTGCAAATTTGGACGAGTGCGAGACGATTATGTCGTGAATTGAATCTGGAACAGGCGAGTAGGCGCACGTAGCAATTGGATCGGATTCCAATCTTTTTCTGTCGCTGTCTCGTCGTGGTCGTCTTCTTCCTGCAGCGCTTCTACTCCGCGACCAACTCTTTACCGCTGCCCCAACCATAAATAACCACCTCCCACGCGCCCTCCCCCTGCACTGCACCGCCTGCCCTGCGCGTCCATGCACGCCCGCCTTATCCGCCTCCGCTTCGCTTCCGCGCATTAAACAAATCGGGGATCCGTCCGTCCGGCGAGGTGGCTGCTTCTTGGCGTGCATAGGCGGCAGTTGGGTTCTTGGTCGGGTTTAGTTGCGACGGCTCAAGAAGGTTTCTTTTCTTGTTCTTGTCGTGTTGCAGTGTTCTTCAGCTCAGTTTCTTGGTGGGGATTGGGGATGGGTATCCTGTCGCTCATCACCGGCAAGGCGGGCGCGAGCGGGTTCGGCTCGGCGTCCACGGCGGAGCAGGTCACCGGCGGCGTCGACGCCAGTCGCCTCACCGCCATCGTCACAGGTAAGATACATAGCCGGCTGCCTCTGTCCATCCAAGATAAGATAAACTGCTGCTCTGCAATGTGTTCTTGTAGCCATCAAATTAAACTCCTTGGTTGTGTTCTGCTGAATGTTTTCTGAAGACATAATGGTTTGTGGTAATCATCAACACCAATGCAGTTTCTCCATGGTTGTAAAGTTTCTCGCCATCTTCTTGTTAGATTTGTAAGAAACTTGTGTGAATAATCTCTGATTCTGCTCTATTCACCACAGTTTTTTTTTGGTATTGGGAGTCTCTGCTTCTCTCTTTCATTTCTTTTATTTTTTTCATTTTGGATTTCTTTTCGACGGTTGTGAGGGTGATTTTAGAGTTGTTCTTGTGACAGCAGTAATTTTCTGTGTTATGACTAATATCTCAATAATGTTCTGTTCTTAAGAAGCCTTCTATGGATTAGCAGAATTTTTTATGTTCTGATGAAGGTTTATCTGTTTCTTGCTCAACTTTGCTCCTTAGATTTCTTGAAACTTTCTTGACCACAGACAGTGGGCTAATGGTTTTTATTCTTTGTTTTTTGTGATGTGGGGATGTTGGTATTTCTTCCTTTTTGTGTGGAAAAGGAGAGTATGGGCTTAAAATGATAAGATCTGTGGGGGTCATAAAACTATTTGTCTGTGGCCTTGTATTAACTCTCAATATTGTGGTGTCTGCTAGCTCTCTATTCTCTTGACAAACACCGACTTTACCTGTTCTTGATCTTGTGTTTTCATGTTAACTAAGCAGAAGTTCAGAACTGCACGTTTCTCACCATAGTTCCTTCCATTATCTAAAAAAATGTTACTTTGCAGGCAGCTAAATGAGCACTTATATCCTATAATGGCAGGGTCCTTCAAGTTAGATGTTAGATGGCCATCTCCTTCTATCCTTTTCAAAGCCTTTTGGAATGTTCTTTAATTTGTTCACTTGAAATTCACAAAAGCTGGAAATTCTATGTGTTTTATATGGTTGGTTGTGAAATCAATTCTGGCATTTATTGAGGGAAGGGAAGCAAGCCATAAGAGCTTCCTAGTATATGTAGTTAGTATACTGTTTTTGGGTGGATGCATATTTTAGCAAGGGTTCCAATCACTTACATGAATGCAAATGATGGGTCCTGTCATTTAAACTTGCTGGTAAAACCATTAATGATAGGCTTCTAGTGCAGTTGTAACCAATTGTTCATGGAATGCAGTTTTCAGTTTTCACCAACATCAATCTTGTTAGTAAATTTCAAGTTGCATCGCAGTCGATAGCTATTTACAAAATGTTCTCGAACATCTATCCTGGTAATTAAATTTATAGAAAGCCGTAATTCTGTCATCTTCCAGGAGGAGCAAGTGGAATTGGTCTAGAGACCACACGAGTCTTTGCCCTGAGAGGTGCCCATGTCATCATCGCAGCAAGGAACACTGAGGCTGCATCAGAGGCAAGGAAGAGCATCATGGAAGCAAACCCGACAGCTCGCATCGATGTTCTGAGGCTTGACCTCAGCTCCCTGAAGTCTGTCAGAGCCTTTGCAGATCAGTTCAACTCCATGAATCTTCCTCTGAACATCTTGATGTAACCTCCTTTGAAGCTCTTGCAGCACTTGCCTTTATTTTACATGGAAATATCCTATGCCTAGCTTAATTTTCGATGAATCAAGCAGTCTCAAATCTTTTGTGCCCTACAGAAATAATGCCGGTGTGATGTTTTGTCCATTTGGATTGTCTGAAGATGGAATTGAGATGCAATTCGCAACCAACCATCTTGGTATGCTCTCTCACTATCAGCCATATGAAACGTTTCTTACTTTGAACAAGCAAAAAAAACATTTGACTGGTGCTGATATCTGCCTGATGTGTCATGGTCAATCAGGTCACTTTCTGCTGACCAACCTCCTCCTTGGTAATATGAAAGCCACCGCAAAGTCTACAGGTATTGAGGGACGTATAGTGAACTTGTCATCAGTTGCTCACCTTCATACATATCCGAGGGGAATTCAGTTTGATAAACTCAACGACGAGAAAATGTATGTGTTCGATGTTCTTTTGGTTTTTTTGGAAGTCTATGATGGATTGTAAATGAAAATAACGTACGAATTTTGTATTGGCAGATACAATGACAAGATGTCTTATGGACAATCTAAGCTAGCAAACATACTTCACGCGAAAGAGCTCTCGAGACGGCTGAAGGTATTTATTCAGAAAACAGAAAGCTAAAGGCACAAGGCATTTTCCACTTTTACAAAAACACATTTTGTTTTGTCTATTGCCATCACTAATTCACTATTGTGCATGTTTATTAATTGTTAACCAGTTGGCATTCATTTACTCTTGAACATAGACCTGGTTCATAAATTCTAGTGCTCTCTGGTTAAGTATTTGGTATGTGTGCCATTGATGAAACAGGAAGAAGGAGCCAACATCACAATCAACTGTGTTCATCCTGGATTGATCATGACCAATTTGATGAGGCACTCCTTTGTTCTTATGAGTATGTAACACAAGTTCTCTCTCTCTCTCTCTCCTCTCCCTCTCTGAGTCATTGTTTTTGAGTCAGTGCATCGTTTCTATTTTTCGCTAGCTCCGTCCCTGCCCATAGGTTCTGAAACACTTTTGTTTCAACTTGCAGAGGCGCTTCAGTTTGTCACTTACATGCTGTGGAAGAATGTACCCCAGGTTTGGAACCCAAGATCTTCTCTGTTCTTGTTTCTGAACAAATGGATTCTTTGTAGCAATGCTGGAAGGCAGGCGAGTTTCGAAATTTCGAGTTCATCTAAAAGAACACACTTTACTGCTGTTTTTCAGGGAGCAGCTACCACTTGCTATGTAGGACTGAACCCTCAGCTCAAGGGAGTGACCGGGAAATACTTCGCTGACTGCAATGAGGAGAAGACGAGCAAATTGGCAAGAAACGACATGCTGGCGAAGCAGCTCTGGGAATTCAGCGAACAGCTGATCAAGTCTTCGAAATGAGAGCTCAAAAGCAGGATCAGAAAAAAAGAGTGTTCTGATACTGTTTGGTTTATGGCACATGTGATTGATGATTGATGATTGATGAATATGTAGCAGTAGTATTAGGAATCTGCCATATGGTGATTGGTGAACCCTTTACAAATAAACTTTTCATGTTTGATTGGGTCGTGGCTGAGTTCAACATGTACTCTTGTTAATAGTGTGCCCAATATATATGAGCAGTTAATTCAGTTGTGGAATTTGACCTGACTTAGCTATTGTTTTTTCTGTTTGGTATATAATTCGCTTATGCTTTAAACATAGTCATAAATTTTAGAAGGTATCGAGAGGTGCTGCAATATCTAGTATTAATCTTATATATCAGGTGATAAAATTTACACAAGAAATATAAATTAGTAAAAAGTAAAAACTTTTACGTCTTTCTGCACAGCTGCTAGCTTGATGAGTATATTGTTCGCAATACATCCATTACAATTTGCACATTTGTTTGTCACTCAAAAAAAGCACAGTGCAAAGATCGAGATCCAAGATTGGTATATACATCACGAGCATGGCAGCTAGTCGATGCAGAATCGCTCATACCATTGTAGCCCCCTCGCTGTCGTCGTCGTCCTCCCACACCCCGACGGCTTTCGTGAACCAGAGGGCGGTGGACACGACCGCGGCGGCGAACACGGGCGGCACGACCACGTCGAGGGTGGGCCTGCCAAACAGCGCGGCGGGCACGCAGACGGCGTCCCACGGCGGCCCGTCGAGCGGCAGGCCGATGCCGCCCGGCTTGCAGGCCGTCGCCAGCGGCGTTCCGGGCGTGACCGCCCAGATGAAGGCCAGCTCCGGCGTGAATGCGGCCACGGACACGGCGGTGGTGGCGACCGCCGTCCAAGTGACGGCGTAGAATAGCACCGGGCGGCGCGCAAGGAGGCCGGAGATGCTGGGGAACGCCATGGCACCCGGCCGTCTTCTACTCTTCTTCTCCTTGGAGCGCGCAGACACATGCACACACAGCGCGAAATGGATGGATAGATATATAGAGGATTTGGCGGGAGAGCAGGTCACCAGTGACACTCCAGCTCGTTAGTGTGCTTAGTTTCAAATTCGATCTGCTCCACCCAGCTCAGCTGCTCTCAAAACTGAATTAGCTGCTAATGCAAGATTAGCTGCCTGCTACCTGCTACGCTCTAGTGAGAAAATAAAGTGTGGAGTTAATAATCGACCTTTGCTAGATGTTTCATCCGACACACTTTGATGGTGCTCTGTTGTTTGTTGGGCCTATACCGTGTTTTAGTCCCCTTTTAACAGTTTATGATCAGCTTATACTCTTTATATTAGGTCCAAAACTTATGTTTTATAGCTTTATGAGTTTGTTTCGATCTCCACTTCACCTGATTTTAAAAAATATACCAAATAATAATATTATCAATTAAAAAACAAGTCCAACAATAATACTATATTTTCAACATAATAAACTTAGGTTTTAGAAGAGGACAACGGTTTTTCGGTGTTTTTTAACAATAACTTATTTATATTGTTATGATTAAGGTATCTTATGAATAAATCAAAATATAGAATTGGGTCTTAATTAGTTGGTTCAGACTTGCAGCATGAACCGCTAATAATGTTCTTGGCACTGAATCACTGCACTGAACATGCCAACAATGTTTAGCACCTTTAATTTTGTCGCGAGTTATATATCATAAAAAACTTCTGATCCGACAGCGTTGGTAAATATGTACTAGTTACAGTAGATCATAACTTTGCTGCTCCCTTGTCTCTGATGAGTCCGGCATCGATGGATGGCTTTTGATTCTCTGAATCCAGCAGAGCCGTGATTGCATCTCGCTTGTTCTCTGAATTATAAAGGCTAAAGCTACATTTAGCTGAGCTATATATTCTGAAAAAGTTAATGTGAGCTTTAAAAAATTGATGCGGTGAGCTGAGAATTGTGAAAAAAAAACTTTGAAACTATCTCATTGAAATAGTTGTGGATCTAAGATTGTAATAGTAATTCTCTATAATACATTCGGTGTCTTGTGATGTTGTACAACATCGGCCCAGGCATAGCACGAGGCAATAGGCCATGCCAGTACGGGCCCTAGGTTGCACGGCCCAGGCTGTTTTTGGGTCGGGCCAAAATAACGGGCCTCGCGCCGGGCCAATTAGGCTGGCCCATCTGGTCATCTATAGCGGGGCCCGGATAACCCGAGCGGCCCAGAGCTCTCTCCCTCGTGAGTACCCCTTTCCGACCCTGCCTCC
>KE373312.1:104058-114133 GCA_000418225.1 Zizania latifolia | reverse complement strand
CTGCCAACATTGGTTACAAGTTCCCTGACATGCAGCAGTTTGCACTGGAAAAAAACATGTTCACTGGAGTAATCCCCTCCTCCCTCTTCAATCTTTCATCACTCACAACTCTGCTCCTTGATAATAACAGATTTAGCGGATTTGTGCCTCCTACCGTGGGAAGGTTGCAATCTCTTGTGTTCCTGTACTTGGGTGACAACCAACTTGAGGCAAATGACAGGAATGGTTGGGAATTTGTCACTTCACTAACAAACTGCAGTCAGCTGCAATACCTTGATATCGCAGATAACTCATTCAGTGGGCAGCTGCCAAGCTCGATCACAAACCTGTCGACGACGCTACAAAGGCTATATTTGGGAGAAAATAACATCACTGGGAATATCCCAGAGGACATTGGCAATCTGATCGGCTTGAAAATACTGTATCTGGGATTTACTTCCTTGTCTGGAGAGCTTCCGACTAGCATTGGCAGGCTAGCAAACTTGGTTGATATCGGCCTGTACAAAACTAGCTTGTCAGGCCTCATTCCATCATCTGTTGATAATCTTACGAATTTGAATAGGCTATACGCATACTATACCTCTTTGGAAGGGCCAATCCCTGCGAGCCTTGGGAAGCTAAAAAAGCTATTTGTTCTAGATTTGTCAACCAACCGTCATAACGGGTCAATCCCAAAGGAAATTTTTAAGCTAACTTCACTCTCTTGGTACTTGGACTTGTCGTACAATTCCCTCTCCGGACCCCTTCCAGCAGAAGTCGGTACCTTGGCTAACCTGAACCGGTTGACTCTGTCAGGAAACCAGTTGTCTGGCCAAATACCTGAAAGTATAGGAAATTGTCAGGTGCTAGAAACCCTACTGCTGGATAAGAACTCATTTGAAGGAGACATACCTCAGTCTTTGACCACCTTGAAAGGGCTCGGCATCCTGAACCTAACCATGAATAAGTTATCTGGTAGGATCCCCGATACTATTGGTATGATTGGCGATCTGCAACAGCTGTGTCTGGCGCACAACAATTTTTCAGGTCCCATCCCAGCAACTATACAAAATTTGACAATGTTGTGGGAATTAGATGTGTCATTCAATAATTTGCAAGGAGAAGTACCAGATGAGGGTGCTTTCAAGAACATTATTTATGCATCGGTAGAAGGGAATGACAAATTGTGCGGCGGAATACCTCAGCTTCACTTGGCTACTTGTCCCATTCTTGATGTAAGGAGAAACAGAAAATGGTGGTCTAAGTCTCTTAAGATAGCCTTGCCAACAGCAGGATCGATCTTGCTGTCAGTTTCAGCTACTGTTATAATTCTGTTATTACGCCGGAAGCTCAAGCAAGGAGAAAATAGTCAAGTTACCTCCCAAGGTATTGAGGAACGCTATGATAGAGTTTCGTATTATGCACTATCAAGAGGAAGTAATGGATTTTCAGAAGCTAACTTGCTTGGCAGAGGAAGTTATGGTTCTGTCTACAGATGTACTTTAGAGGATGAGCGTGCAATTGTGGCTGTAAAAGTGTTCAACCTTCAACAATCAGGATCTGCCAAGAGCTTTCAAGCTGAAAGTGAGGCTTTGAGAAGAGTAAGACATCGTTGTCTTATAAAGATCATCACCTGTTGCTCGAGTATCGATCCACAGGGTCAAGAGTTCAAGGCATTGATTTTTGAGTTCATGCCCAATGGAAGCTTAGATGGTTGGATTCATCCCACTTCAAGCAAACCCACTCCAAGCAATACACTCAGCCTTTCACAGAGACTCTGCATTGCTGTAGATATCTTGGATGCAATGGATTATCTTCACAACCACTGTCAGCCACCAATCATCCATTGTGACCTGAAACCAAGTAATATTCTTCTTACAGAAGACAAGACCGCTAAGGTTGGAGATTTTGGCATATCAAGAATCCTCCCTAAAAGTGCAATCGAAACTCTGCAAAATCCAAACAGCACAGCTAGTATGAGAGGTTCCATTGGTTATATTGCACCAGGTAGTTCAAAATATTGTATTTTTGCCTCTGTTCCCTATGTCTCCCTCATCTCTAATAGGTGGGGTCCGGCTTGGGGCCTTATTAATTTTTCTCATGTTGAGGTACCCTTAAATATTAACTAAAATTGCAAATATTGTAGAGTATGGTGAAGGTTCTGCAGTCTCCAGACTAGGTGATATTTACAGCTTAGGCATATTGTTGCTTGAGACGTTTACGGGAAGGAGACCTACCGATGATATGTTCAAGGATTCCATGGATCTACACAAGTTTGCCACAGCAGCGTTTCCCGACAGAGTACTGGACATAGCTGATCAAAAAATCTGGCTACACGAAGAAGCAAATGATAAAGATGCAGGCGTAACAAGTACTATTGAACAGTGTTTGGCTTCTGTCATCAAGCTCAGCATATCCTGCTCAAAGCAACAAGCCAAAGAGCGAATGGTGTTAGCAGATGCTGTGTCAGAGATGCACACAATCAGAGATGAATATCTTAGGTCTCGGATGGTTAATATACATTTGTGATTGTACCTAGAATAATCACAGACACACAAGGTTCCATAGTTACCATTCGTTAATTAGATTTGTGCCATTGTAAAAGATTTCTACAGAATGTAATCATGTCGATCGAATAATTTTGAAGTACTGGAGTATATGGTTTCTCACATAATATCAATAAGATTTCAATGTCAATTCCTACACAAACATAGTTGCAAAAAAATTCTAACTCCCTGACTCAAATACCCATGAAACCAGTTTTGAGATTCCAACAAAAAACTTAGCAGCAAAAAAGGTTGCATCTGAAATCTAAAGCAGATATAGCACAGGGTAACAAAAACCATGTGCTATCTGAAAAGATATAAGCACAAGTGTCCAAATGATTACCAAATTGTAAGAAAGGGTTGTTCCCTAAAAACATGACACATTATTCCAATCGCTGCAAAATCATAATAATAACCAATGAAGCTTTTCCATGAGCCAAATGACTGACACATCCATACAAATCAGTCATAGAGCTATGTTGTTTGACATGGAATGTTTAATGGAACAAGCCCAATAGAATGTCAGGATACGCTTCCAGTAGAATGAACCTTGTAGATAACTGATTCACCTCAAACAACCTCGCTGGACAGAGAAGTAGAATCCACAAGAGTTCAGTCTCCATCTTCTGGCGAGGAATATCCTGCTCAGAGTAACAGCCTCAACTGCATGCTTTGATAAAAAATGCAGTACTTAAGATGAGATGCATAGCTCAAGTCGGTGGTCAGCCAGTTAGCTTACAAGCTAATCTGGGACAATGACGAAGCCTCCACTCAGACATTCAGAGCAGAATAATCCTGAAAAAGCAAAAAATAATTATGGTGTTTCTTTGAAACAGTACAATAACATAAATTGTTGTACACAGAATCTTCAACACAATCTCTTATGTTTCAATGCAAACATCATGAACCTATGTTGCCATCAGGCTACAAAAAATTAGTACTCCATCCAAAGTAGTATTAATACCCTTCCTTAAAACCTACATACTATGAACCAATGAGCTGTAACAAAATGCAAACATGCTAAGGAATTTGCAGCACAATGCAAATAGAAACAACAAAGTGGAATGGTCTAGTTCAAAGATCACGAGACAAATAGCATATTCACATGATATGAAAGCACCTTTACTATTCCAGATCCAACAGCCACCGAATATCAAACTAACGATCTTCATTTCCATTCAACGATGCCATTACAACTACCAGATAGACACAGGACACTAATAATACTACTGCTAGCACAGGATACAGCCTAAGAGGAAGTGAACTTGGTGACGGCCTTGGTGCCTTCGGAGACAGCGTGCTTGGCGAGCTCTCCCGGGAGGACGAGGCGGACGGAGGTCTGGATCTCGCGGGAGGTGATGGTGGGCTTCTTGTTGTAGCGGGCGAGCTTGGCGGCCTCGCCGGCGAGCTTCTCGAAGATGTCGTTGATGAAGGAGTTCATGATGGACATGGCCTTGGAGGAGATGCCGATGTCGGGGTGCACCTGCTTCAGCACCTTGAATATGTAGATCTTGTACGTCTCCACGCTCTTCTTCGCCTTCTTCCTCCCCGCCCGGTCCTTCTTCACCTCGCCGGAGCCCTTCTCGGCCTTGCCCGCGGGGAGCCGCTTCTCCGCCTTGGGCTTCTTCCCGGCCGGGGCCTTCTCGGCCTTCTCCGCCGCGGGCTCCTCCGCGGGCTTCTTCGCCGCCGGCTTCTTCTCCGCCTTGGGCGCCATCGATGCGGGGTGTAGTGAGATTGGTGGGGAAATTTGCGGTTCGAGGCGAGGAGACGAGGGGGAGTTGACGGCGGCGGCGATATTTATCGGAGGCGAGAGGTGGGCGCTGATTGGCGGACATGCATGCGCCGCGGATCGCTGACATGGAGGGACGTGCGACGTCTGATGCTCTACGCAGTGGACGGCTGAGATGCGCTTTGTCTGGGCTTCCTTCCGCGTAGTCTTAGAGCTTACAGCCCAACACAAATGGCAGGTAGGCTTCGATTTTTTTTTAAATAATACAATTTTTAAATAAAATTTTAATTTTGGTACACGGTTTTGAAAAATTAAAAATCTGGGTCTCTATCGGCGTTTGAATGGCCGATCTAGGCCGATCAATCCTAGATCGACAGTTCATCGGCCGATCGGCCTAAATCGTTCGGTGGCGAGGTCCTGTCAGCACATGAAATGCCGATCTAGGGCGGTGGCCCTACATCGGTAGACCATGTGCCGATCTAGGCCAGTTCCCCTAGATCGGCACATGGTATACCGATCTAGGGTCATCCGCCCTAGATCAGCACTTCATGCACCTCTATGAAAAGGGGGCCGAAGCTCCCCTTCCAGGCACCCCTTGTAACTCCTCCTAGCCCGCAGGCAGTCACTTCTCCTTTTAGGTATGTCTTTTTTCTCTCTCTGTTTTTTTCTTTAGGATATAGTTTAGTAGTAGATCAGAGATAGTTTAGGAGTAGATTAGGGGTAATTTAGAAGTAGATTAGAGGTGGATTTAACATAATATATAGGTTAATTAAATATAATTTGGAGGTAATTTTAATATATTTTACCAATTTTGAAATAGTTTAGAAGTAACTTAGAGGTACTGTAATCACACTTTAGCAATAATGTAGGCCTTTTTAAATACACTTTAGCGATAATTATGTGAATATTAAATAAATATGTGTTTTTGTTAGTTGTTCTGGGTACTGTGAGGTCATGCAGAACATGTGGGTGTAAATGTAACATTTTAAATTTATGTCGACATATCAATTGCATATTTTCTTACCGTAGATGGTAAAAAAGGACAAATCTGAGTACGGTTACGATCCTCGTCACCGTTCGCCGAAAGGTGTTGAACCACCTATGTGTTTTTATGGAGATAAATATAAGTTCATGAGAAGTATGGATGACCTCATATATGAGATGAGGTATTGGAAGTGTGGCAACTACTCTTACACTCCTAAAAAGCCAAAGCCAAGACCAAAGCGTGGACCACGTGCTAATAAACCAGTATGAATAATTATGTTATTTCTTTAGTTATATCTTGTTCTCAAATAAATCACTTACAATATCTCTATTAACGTTTATGCGTGTAGGTAACTCCTCCACCGTCGTCACTTTCGCTCTGTAACTTTATCGAATGAATTGATAAGGAGGTGTACCCTGATGACTGGCAGAGCTTATGAGACACAAGAAGTTCAACAGGGAGCTTTTTGATATGCGATACCAGCGGGCCTGTGAGCGTGAGGAAGAAGAGAAGAGGAGAGAGGAGGTGGAGCGTAAGGCAAAAGAGGAGCATGAGGCTGAAAGAGAGAGAAAGCGAGAGAGGGCTCGTCGTGTTAAGAAAGCAGGACCAGACGCTATAAGGAAGGGAAAGTACCCTCGCTGCACTCAGTAGTCAGTTTGGATAAGTCTCAGCTATTTTCATTTCCCTAAAGGTACGCAATCACGTTTGCATGTGCCATTATAATGTACTGTGTTATGCCACGAACTATTTTGTTAGAAGTTGTTGATGCTGGACTATTTTAATTACTGTGTCATGACATTGCAATATCTATTTCGAATGCAATCACATATCTGCAAACAAGCTCGTCAAATGTGGTATTGAAGTGTAAGCTCAAATTATGAGTAGATAGTAAATAGCAGGGATACTACGAAGTGCATGTTCATAATATGAAGTGCATAATGACACAATACGACATATCGTAATAAATGTTTTGGAACAAATCGTCCGTCCCTACGATAACAACCGCAAGCCGTTCTGGCTGAACATCGTTCGGGACAACTGCTGCTCCTGCTATTGGAAGTCCTAGCAGGTAAGATACATCCTCAAGCGTGATCGTCACCTCCCCCAAAGGCAGATGGAATGTGTGTGTCTCCGGCCGCCATCTGTCGACCCACACCGTGAGAAGAGCTCTGTCGAATGGAAACCTGGTGGCTCCATCAACCAATCGAGCTAGAAGGAGTAAGCCAGCACCGCGTAACCTGCATGGAAGAAGATGTTAGTCACGTAACGAGATAAAAATAAAATATGAACGACCATTGTGCTTGCTTAACTAACCTGCCAACCCATTGGGGATGGATGCTCCAGAGATACTGCGGTGTCCAGACTCTGAGCGGGACGAAATCAAGCTGATCAGGATCGGTGGACGTGAGTGCTTGTGCCCGGTGGTGGCCATCGATCGTAGCGGAGAGAAGCTCGTACGAGCAATCATCATTGCCCGTCATCTGCATGTTGTAAAACAAACAAATATTATTAGCGCCAAAGATACAACATGTGACAATTAACAAGTGAAGTAACTACCATACATACATCTTGGGGACTATGTACATTGTGTGATGTGCGGTGATCTGTATATCATGGAGGGCCTCGACTACTTCTGTCGGCTTCTGTGCAATTCTTGTACGTGTGTCCAGCCATGTTACACAAAGAGCATTTTTTCTTTTTCCTGCCTGCTTCGGATTCATCCATATCATTCTGAATGCGTCGTGTCTTCCTTCTTTCCACCTTTGAGTTGACACGTTGAAAATCTGGCACCCAACGACGTGCACCATCTGGCGGAGATGTGAATGAGCTGACAACCCCATACCCTCGAAGTTCACCGCTCCAAGTCTGCGGGACCTTCTCTTTTGTGAAGTATTCAGACAAGTACACCCCGGCATGCATATCAAATGTGGCGCACGTCGCCATGACATGACTGCATGGCTTGTGGTACAGAGATGGTTTGTTGCAGCTACACCGACAAGTATCCGTGACAATGCACTCATGAACAATAACATCCCGATTTATTCCTCGCCGACCTTTGTCTCTACATGTTACCTCGAAACGGAGTTCCCGGGAACTTGTCTTGATGGCACGATGCTGGGTTGCCTTCTTACTTTTCTCAATGAAGTACTCCGTAATCTTTCTGCAATACAAATGACGCTCGTCGCTGTGCACCAAAAAAGCAGCAGTATGCCGGTCCACGAAGTATCGGGTGGTTCCACGGATTATGCCCTCCACAAGACCAACCAAAGGCAATCATCGCATACCCCGCATGACCCAATTATACACCTCTGCAAGATTGGTGGTCATGATGTCATACCTTCCGCCGTGAGTGTCATAGAGTAGAGACCAATGCTCCCTACTCTCGAATTTAATCTAATCTAAAAAGCATCGAACTTTTGTCCTCTGCTGTTTGCGGATCGTCTGTTGGTCATCAGTGGGCAGAGAACAAAGTGGCTCCGGCTCTGGCTCCGGATCACTTGTAGATTGCTGCCTTGCGGCCTTCTCATGCTTGTATTTTAATGTTAGCTCATCAAGTTTCGTCCATAAAGCTTTGAACTTTCTCTCTTGGTTTTGGCTACATAGTCTCTTGAACAGATTAGTCAATTCTTTATTCTTTCTGAAGTGACGGTAGAAATTCGCGCCTAGATGGCGCATACACCATCAAGATTAAATGTCTTTCCAAGGATATGGCTCATCTGGATCATGCTTTATATGTTAGACTGTCTTTATAAGTCCAGCATGTCGGTCATGCAACAAACAAATATTTGGTCTGCCTTGAAGAACCCCAATGTTTAAGTGCCGTAAGAACCACAACCAACTTTCATAGTTCTCACTTTCCACGAAGCCAAAGGCAATTGACACAACCTGATTGTTGCCGTCAACACCAATAGCGGTTAATATCTGACATCTATACTTTCCAGTTAGAAATGTGCCATCCACACAAAGAATAGAACGACAGTACTGGAAAGCCCGGATGCAAGCACCGAGTGCAAAGAAAACTCGATGTAGAATCGGCGCACCCTCCGGGAATATCGCTTCTTTCTCTTCGAAAGAGAAGTATGTGCCAGGGTTGTGCCTCTTCACCGTATCCAGACAGAAAGGCAGGCTATGATATGAGTCTTCAAATATACCGAACCTCATTTCGAGTGCCTTTTATTTAGCCCTCCATGCCTTAGAATAGTTGATTGTGTACTGAAACTTTCTCTCTATGGCAAGTATTAAGGCCCGAGGCTCATAACTGAAATTCTCAACAATCTCATAATACATCACCCCCGCAATATACTTGGCACTTAGATTCTTGTGCCTGGTTACAGCTGTATCGACCACTAATGTATGTTGCACCACAATTGAGCATACCCAATGAATTCTCCACTTCGGTTGATGTGTGTGAACTCTCTATGGGCAATCATCCCTCTCGCACACAACGTCATACATTGTGCGGTTCGACTTCTTCACTCAAAATGACCGCTAGAGTGACAATGCCCAAGCTTTCACGGCATCTTAAACTGCATCTTTAGTAGGATACACCGCATCCTTCTGGACCTCGTTCTGTCCATACTCCCAATGAGTGTCACGGCCCTCATTAATAGCAAGAGCATCATAATCTTGTGGTTGCCACTCGTTGGGAATCACATTGTCTTCCTCTTTATTCTCATTGTTGTCATCCCCTGCTTCCTCTTCTTCGTCAGAGCTGTCGTTGGCACCCTGCTCGACTGCTTCCTCGAAGTCTTGGTCCTCTCTCTCTAGCAAGTTAGGTATGGCCTCTATTTCCTCCCCTTCATCAGCTTGCCCTTTAGCAACCCTAGCTATCGTAGATGGGAGAGCATCCCTGGAATGTGGCACTTCATTCGTCTCGGCAATCACCTCCTGGACTTGGCTACTCTGGCCCACCTCGAATTGTACTCCAGACTCGGCAACTTGGTCCGGTGCTAGGTCTAGAGTAGAAAAGGCACGAGGAGTAAAATAGATAAGCAAAATCCGTTTCCAACCTTGCTCTAGCGCCTTTCTGACATATCCTCTCCACATGGCAGTCGAGGTAACAGGAACCATCTCCTAAAAATACCCTTCGGCTGCACGGCAGCATCGGGCATACACATACAACTCCCACTGTTCTCTATCCAATCGAAATATATGATAAAACCACCGCCTAACACTCTCGATGCTACGCTCAACCACCCGACTTAAACTATTTTCGGTATATTAAAAACTACTAAGGTCAGCACCATCATGACCAACAAGTACTTGGCCATCTTCATAGTAAATCCTAAATGATGTTCTATCTGATATACCTATAAATATTAAGCAGCAAATAATATAAAAAACATAACTACGTGTCTAGCGCGATAGATCAAATCCACTTATTCTATCGCAATATAAAAAATATTAAGCAACAGGCGAATTAACTAAACAGAACTACATCAAACGACGTAACTATGTTCAAAGTATAGCTACATTAAACGACGTAAAACATATAATAGAGTACGTTATGTTTACGTACCTGGAACAGCAGTGGATGCAGTCACCGTCGGCTCTTACGTCAGCAAGCTAGCACGCGCAAGAAAGCTACACAGAATAAGGTATGTTAAGCACATCTAAATTATCTCTAAACTAGGTTTAAAGTGTCTCTAAATTATCTCTAAAGTACTCCTAAATTATCTCTAACATAACCATTAATTATCACTAAAGTATGCTTACAGTACACCTAAATTATCTCTAAATTACCCCTTAATTATCTGTAAAGTACCTCTTAATTAACGCTAAATTATCTCTCGACTTTGTTTATATTATTCTAAAAACTTCATCAGAATACTCCTA
>KE373312.1:85265-103583 GCA_000418225.1 Zizania latifolia | reverse complement strand
AGAAGCCACTTTTGTAATTTTTCAAAACCGTGTACCAAATTAAAATTTCATTTAAAAATTGTATTATTTAAAAAAAAAAATCGGTAGGCTTCACTGGTTTTTATATATTATACAATCTATTTTTTTTAAAAAAAACTGATTCATGTTTGGAGTATTAAAAATAGGACCTATCTATATTTATTATATATTTATGCCAACATATTTTTCAACAAAAGGTAGTCAAATTTTTTAATAAATATTTTACCCTGTAAATTTCACGTATTTTTAATTTAAAAGTAGTTACTGTCTAGAAATCTCTAACTAAAAATATTGTTAGTCCGGTTAATTCATTCCGTATAAAATAATCGATACAAAAGTTTAAAAAACAAGAAAGAACAGTTTAAGAGTTGACAAAAGGTATAAAACCACGCTGGAAATATCTCACATGTCCACATTAGACATTAGTGCTCGACAGGACATAGCACACACGTTCACACATATTAGATGGATAAGACGAATCATTTTTATTGGAAATATGATAAGTCTAAATTAAGTAAGTTTTATTTGTTACAGTTTATATATTTTTTCATTAAAATATAATTATACAAGAGTTTATTGCATAAATTTAATTATAATATAAGAGTATTTTGTTGATTAAATTACAATACGACTGTTTGTTTTATAGATTTAATTGTAACGTTTATAACAATATAATCGTAAATTAGATAAATAGTTTAGGGAGTAAATCAGTAAAATATTTGGAAACAAAAATTTTAAACAACAACCATCAATAAGACTAATAATATCATTTGAACTTGGAAAAAATAGCCTGCCAATTTATTCTCCATATCTTGCGTATTGAAAAAATATTCATCTGATAGCCAATTCGTCGTTGACTTATAAATTTCTTCTAAGTACACGTTACCAATGATAACCATATGGTACGGAGTTGCTAAAATATACTCCTACTAGCTAGCGCATTCAGAAACGGAAATAACAACAGTGATGCGTTCCATGATGAGGCTTGTGTTACTCCTCATCCTGACGATCGGCGGCGCAGCAATCGCCGGTGGCAGCAGCCACCGGCCGCCCTGCTTGCTTTCAAGGCAGGGATCAGTGATGGCGGCATCTCAACCGCGCTCGCCTCCTGGAACAGCAGCACCAGCTTCTGCCGCTGGGAGGGCGTCTCGTGCGGCAATCAGATGCCGACGAGAGTAGTGGCGCTGAGCCTGCCCTCCAGCAATCTCGCCGGCGAACTCTCTCCGGCCATCGGTAACCTCACCTTCCTGCAAAAGCTAAACCTGAGCTCCAACGAGCTGCACGGCGAGATTCCTCCCAGCCTTGGCCGCCTCCGGCGACTACAAATACTCGACCTCGGAGACAACTCGTTTTCCGGTGCGATTCCTGCTAATCTGAGTTCTTGCATCAGCTTGACAAAGCTGCTCCTCGCTTATAACCAGCTTGGCGGCCGCATCCCAATGGATCTAGGCAACAAACTGACGCAGCTCCAGCAACTGCAGCTAGGAAACAACAGTTTCACAGGACAGATTCCGGCGTCGTTTGCCAACCTATCGTCGCTTCAGTACTTGCAAATGGACGACAACCAGCTGGAAGGCCAGATACCGGCAGGCCTCGGCAACATTGCAACTCTGCGGTACCTTAGTTTCCAGGAAAACAGACTCTCCGGCAGATTTCCAGCCTCTCTGTGGAACCTGTCAACACTGACGGTGCTCGCGGTATATGGCAACAAGCTCCAAGGAAGCATTCCCGCCAACATTGGTGACAAGTTCCCTGACATGCAGTATTTTGGACTGGGTGATAACATGTTCACTGGAGTAATCCCCTCCTCCCTCTTCAATCTTTCATCACTCACAAGTCTGCTCCTTTTTAGTAACAGATTTAGCGGATTTGTGCCTCCTACCGTGGGAAGGCTGCAATCTCTTGTGCGCCTGTACTTGACTAGCAACCAGCTTCAGGCAAATGACAGGAAGGGTTGGGAATTTGTCACCTCACTAACCAACTGCAGTCAGCTGCAAGAGCTTGTTATCTCAGATAACCTGTTCGGCGGGCAGCTGCCAAGCTCGATCGCAAACCTGTCAACGACGCTACAAAAGCTATATTTGGGAAACAATAACATCACCGGGAGAATCCCAGAGGACATTGGCAATCTGATCGGCTTGGACGCACTGTATCTGGCATTCACTTCCTTGTTTGGAGAGCTACCAACAAGCATTGGGAGGCTAGCAAATTTGGTTGAAATCGGCCTGTACAATACTAGCTTGTCAGGCCTCATTCCATCATCTGTTGGTAATCTTACAAATTTGAATAGGCTATACGCGTACTATACCTCTTTGGAAGGGCCCATCCCTGCAAGCCTTGGGAAGCTAAAAAAGCTTTTTGTTCTAGATTTGTCAACCAACCGTCATAACGGGTCAATACCAAAGGAAATTTTTAATCTAACTTCACTATCTTGGTACTTGGACTTGTCGTACAACTACCTCTCCGGACCGCTTCCAGCAGAAGTTGGTACCTTGGCTAACCTGAACAAGTTGATTCTGTCAGGAAACCAGTTGTCTGGCCAAATACCTGAAAGTATAGGAAATTGTGAGGTGCTAGAAACTTTACAGCTGGATAAGAACTCATTTGAATGAGACATACCTCAATCTTTGACCAACCTGAAACGGCTCAACAACCTGAACCTAGCAATGAATAAGTTATCTGGTAGGATCCCCTAAATACCATTGGTACGATTGGTGATCTGCAACAGCTGTGTCTAGCACACAACAATTTTCCATGTCTCATCCCAACTGTTAGTGGTATGCCCTAGAGGCTAGAGGTGACATGGAGATGTTGTATATAACATATTATATTTACGAAATATTATTCTATTTCTTAAAATAGACATTATCATTATTGATCAATGAGTATGTGACTTAATGATAAAACTCCTAATATCAAATGTTTCTATTTCTAAATTATCCCTGATCATATGTAAACAAATATGATTATAAAATCAACATATGTATTGATTGATGATCATATCTCATGAAACATGGTATGAAGATACAAAGTAAATAATATGGACATATGTTAGATAGATCCTCTATGAGATACTATTGATTTCTTACTGCCAGACTCAAATACCCATGCAACCAGTTTTCAGATTCCAACAAAAAACATAGCAGCAAAAAAGGTTGCATTTAAGTCTAAATCAGATATAGCACAGGATAACAAAAACCATATGCTATAAGCACAAGTGCCCAAGCGATTGCCAAATAGTAACAAAGGGATGTTCCCTAAAAACGTGAGACCCATTATTCCAATCGCTGCAACATCATAATAACAATCAATGAAGCTTTTCCATGAGCCAAATGACTGACACATCCATACAAATCGGTCATAAAGCTAAGTTGCTTGACATGGAATGTTTAATGGAACAAACCCAACAGAAATTCAGGATACACTTCCAGTGGAATGAACCTTGTAGATAACTGATTCACCTCAAACAACCTCACTGGACAGAGAAGTAGAATCCACAAGAGTTCAGTCTCCATCTTCAGGCAAGGAATATCCTGCTCAGAGTAGCAGCCCCAACAGCATGCTTTGATCAAAGATGCAGCACTTGATGCATACCGCACATTTGCCAGTTAGCTTACATTCAGAGCAGAATAATCCCGAAATAACAAAAGCAATTTTTATGGTGTTTCTTTGAAACAGTACAATAACATAAATTGATGTACACAGAATCTTCAACACAATCTCTGATGTTTCAATGCAAACATCATGAACCTATATTGTCATCAGACTACAAAAAATTAGGACTCCATCCAAAGTAGTATTAATACCCTTCCTTAAAACCTAAATACTATATGAGCCAATGAGCTGTAACAAAATGCAAACATGCATGCTCCAGAAACCAAAATCCTGAAAATGCTAAGGAATTTGCAGCACAATGCAAATAGCAACAACAAAGTGGAATGGTCTAGTTCAATGATCACACAAGACAAAATCACATATTCACATGATATGAAAGCACCTTTACTGTTCCAGATCCGTGAGACAACAGCCACAGGAACAATCTAACGATCTTCATCTCCATTCAACAATGCCATTACAGCTACCAGATAAACAGAGGACGCTAATAATACTCCTGCTAGCCCGGGATGCAGCCTAAGATTTCTACATAATGTAATCATGTCGATCGAATAATTTTGAAGTACTGGAGTATATGGTTTCTCAAACAATATCAATAAGATTTCAATGTCAAATCCTACACAACCATAGTAGCGAAAAAAACATAGCAGCAAAAAAGGTTGCATCTAAAGTCTAAAGCAAATATAGCACGGGATAACAAAAACCATATGCTATCCGAACAGATATAAGCACAAGTGCCCAAACGATTACCAAATTGTAAGAAAGGGTTGTTCCCTAAAAACATGAGACACATTATTCCAATCGCAGTAAAATCATCATAATAACCAATGAAGCTTTTCCATGAGCCAAATGACTGACACATCAACACAAATCGGTCATAAAGCTAAGTTGTTTGACATGGAATGTTTAATGGAACAAACCCAACAGAAATTCAGGATACGCTTCCAGTAGAACAAACCTTGTAGATAACTGATTCACCTCAAACAACCTCACTGGACAGAGAAGTAGAATCCACAAGAGTTCAGACTCTTCTTCAGGCAAAGCATATCCTTCTCTGAGTAACAGCCCCAACAGCATGCTTTGATCAAAGATGCAGCACTTAAGATGCATAGCTCACATCAGCCTGTGAGTTTACAAGCTAATCTAGGACAATAAGGAAGCCTCCGCTTAGACATTCAGAGCAGAATAATCCTGAAATTGCAAAAGGAAATTTTATGGTGTTCCTTTGAAACAGTCCAGTAACATAAATTGGTGTACACAGAATCTTCGACACAATCTCTTATGTTTCAATGCAAACATCATGAACCTATATTGCCATCAAGCTGCAAAAAATTAGGATTCCATCAAAAGTAGTATTAATACAGTTCCTTAAAACCTAAATACTACATGAGCCAATGAGCTGTACCAAAATCCTAGCATGCATGGTCCAGAAACCAAAGTCCTGAAAATGCTAAGCAATTTGCAGAAAGCAACAACAAAGTGGAATGGTCTAGTTCAAAGATCACAAGAGACAAATCGCATATTCACATGATATGAAAGCATCATTACTATTCCAGATCCATGAGACAACAGCCACCGAATATCAAACTAACGATTTTCATTTCCATTCAACGATGCCATTACAACTACCAGATAAACAGAGGACACTAATAATACTACTGCTAACACGGGATGCAGCCTAAGAGGAAGTGAACTTGGTGACGGCCTTGGTGCCCTCGGAGACGGCGTGCTTGGCGAGCTCTCCCGGGAGGACGAGGCGGACGGAGGTCTGGATCTCGCGGGAGGTAATGGTGGGCTTCTTGTTGTAGCGGGCGAGCTTGGCGGCCTCCCCGGCGAGCTTCTCGAAGATGTCGTTGATGAAGGAGTTCATGATGGACATGGCCTTGGAGGAGATGCCGATGTCGGGGTGCACCTGCTTCAGCACCTTGAAGATGTAGATCTTGTACGTTTCCACGCTCTTCTTCGCCTTCTTCCTCCCCGCCCGGTCCTTCTTCCCCTCGCCAGAGCCCTTCTCGGCCTTGCCGGCGGGCAGCCGCTTCTCCGCCTTGGGCTTCTTCCCGGCCGGGGCCTTCTCGGCCTTCTCCGCCGCGGGCTCCTCCTCCGCGGGCTTCTTCGCCGCCGGCTTCTTCTCTGCCTTGGGCGCCATCGATGCCTCCCTCTCTCTCTTCTTCTCGGCGAGGGGAATCGGTGGGTTTTGCTCTGCAATTTGGGGCGGCTTGGGGAAAACGAGGGGAGGGAGCGATGACTTTATAGCGGGAGAGAGGTGGGCGCTGATTGGTGGAGGGCTCAACTGCGGATCGATGACGTGGACGAACGTGTGACGTCCGGTTGTGTTTCGGTAGACGGCTGCGATGCGTTTCAGCACGGATCGCTGACGTGGCGAAAATTGTGGGCGGGAACGGGAAGAGGGAGTGCTTTCCAGCGCGCCGCTTTAGGCGGTTTGTTTTGGGCTTTTGGCATGGACCATCCGGCCCATTTAAAATCCTAGGTATCACTTATGTAATTATTTACAACGTTAAATATTGTTTTTAATAACTAGGTCTCTCTAATTTTGATCAATTTTATAGAAAAATATACCAATATATAAAACATCAAATTAGTTTTATTAAATATACTGTAAAATATATCTTACTAGGATATTTATTAGATATTGTAAATGCTAATATTTTAAAAAAAATCTAGAGAAGCTTATAATATCAAATATGAAACCGGGATGTAGGACAGATAAAATACAAAAATTCAAAAAAAAATGTTTATGTCTCTTTAGAAAAGTAGGATTTTATAGAATTTTCACAATAATTAATTTAATTCCTCTAAAAATCATCCAGATTTCCTTCAATTCAAAGTAGGCCTTAATTGGATTCAGATTCATCTGTCTAGACAAATCAATTTTGATATACCATGTGTGAGATTTGAGGATTTACCATTAAAAAGTTTGTGCTATTTAATTATTTGTCACTTGTGTGAATGACAAATGGAACAATATGAGTGTATAATTATGTGTTAAAGTGATAAATAATTAAAACCATTTTTTATGAGTGACAAATCATCAAACACCCCCGTCTCTCTGAAAACAGACAAGCTTCAAAACAAGCAACCAACAACCGTCTCTGTGAAATACAGATGAAGCTTTTCTAGAACTTAAAAAAACCTCCAGGAAATTTGCATTGATGCTCGAAAGCTTATCAAAAGCACGCAGCATCTGATATTCTGATCCACCTTACTTGAGTGTAACTCAATGAACAAGGGAACTAAGCATACGACATAATCCAAAATAGACACAACTCATAAGTAATCTTGGCAAGTCTATCTTCGACGCTGTCAGCTGTATAATAATTCCCAGAATTGATCTCCCTAGTAGAGGAATCCCATAACCTTTCTTACTACATTCTTTCTCCTTGCCTCTTGATGATTATGGTACCGGCAGAGTTAGTGAGGACGATGTAGCCAAACTGCGAACAGCACAACATACAGTAATATAATGAAGTACTCAGGAAACCTTGTTGAAATATTGAAGCACATTTAGCTAAGTGATATTTCCAAATATGTTACCAATAGTTTTAGGAACTAGACCTGGTGTGATGGAAGGAGCCTCGTGATCCAGGACTCAGTTTGTTCGACTCCAACATCAAAATGGGGGCTGATAACACCACAATCAAGCAGTATCGCAGTCTACCATTCAACTCAAGGACTATGTTACCAGACCTGTTGATTATTAACAAACACTGATTCACCTATGTAACCCAGGGTTCACGGTAACAGGTCATACAGACCAGACCGGTTTCGGTAAACCGGCTAGTTCGGTTTGAAATTCAAATTTGAATTTCAGATATTTTTAAAATTCTAAAGAAAATCCTATAAATACCAGGTGATTTATGATGATTTCATGAATTTTTTAAAAAAATATTAAAAAATTGGCCATCCCAATAGCATGTCATTGCCTTTTTTTGTTTTTTTCGCAAAAATGGCATTACTAAATTTGTGATGCTCTACCACTTAATTCAACCAAAAAACAAATGTCACACCAAATTTTTATTATTACTGTATCACAAATTTTCTTTAGATTCCTACATTTTTTTCTAGATTTTTCCCACATCTTTTAAATTTTTCTATATTTTCTATGATTTTTCTATTTTTTATAAAAAAAAATGATCGGTTTTCAATGCAAACCGGTCGGTTACCGCGGCTAGCCGATCAGTTACTATCACCAAACCAGATGCAAACTGGCATCAATAACCAGCAGTTACTGAGCCAAACCACTCAGTAACCATTCGGTTCAAAATTTTGAATTTGAATTTTGACAAGTTTACCATGATTATCAGCCGTCTGCTGGTGACCGGTAACCGGAGGACAGAGGTCCACCGGTTAGGTGAACCCTTGTAACCTGCAGTCAGAAACACAACATTATTAGTTACAGCAGCATTCCTATCAAGTAAGGATTGCCATAGTTTTACATCTAGTGATTAAAAGGTAGGGGGTATACAATGAAATAAGGCATAGAACGATACCATGCTTCTGCATGACTAAGAGGAACTTGATGATAATCTTTGACGACAGCATGATCAAAACTTGTCTTTTGCTACACTTATCTGCATTATACTCTTCGGGAATCATTGAGCAAGCTAACCCTCACAATTTTTCTGCAAAATACAAAAAAGGCCATGATCCTCAGAACAGAGTAGACCAATCCTACAGATTAGTGAAGCTCTCCATGTCATGGGCACACTATTCTGTGCACACAAGGAAACCCATTTTTTCTTATTTTAGCAGAACATAGCACTAAATTACCAAACATTACCAACGAATTCAATAGCATGCACTAACTACAAACAAACATAAGCTTCTAAACCAATTCTATGCAAGATGTGGGAGTATATACACTTCCTGAAAGTTATCCTATGGCACTATCTCACTGAAGCATGTTCAAGACACCAAAAACAACAATATCAGCCTCTAGTCCCAAGCAGGTTGCAGTAGATCAACCCTTAGTCATGAGAACAAGCATCAGAAAAAATCTATCACACTGGCTCAGAAAACCTCATGCACGTTCTGTCACTGTTGACATTTTTAACTGGTGTTAGGTACTTGGGTGTATCCGTGTTACTTGGAATTCCCTACATTTTTTACCAAGATGAATGTCTTAACCAGACTATTTCAGCCTAACAATAAACATCAATCGTCAGATGAAATGAAATAAGAATAATAACAAATGACCAAGCAACAGTTGCAGTTGAAGTTAGGGCTGTAAAATTATTGTCAAATTAAAATCTTGATATCTCAAATTGTACAGAAGGTACAAGACTGTGGACAACAAACGCTTGGTAAAGAAGTAATGAGCTCAGATTGCTTACCAGTAATGTGTAGAATCCATGAGCTCAAATACAGAAAATTTGGTGTGTATTGCATCATCCCTCTGAAGCAACTGAAGTCATGCTGACAGTTCAGGGAGCTGTTGATGGATCCTGTCGTTGATGAATGGTACATCATGTGGTCAGTAGCAATGCCTGCTCTTTGCTGGCCATCAGAGAAGCTCCTAACAGAAGAGCTCTATATGTGTCCCAGTTTGGTTGTGCCCCACTTCTAATCATATTGTTATATATTCCTAAAGCCTTATCAGACTCTCCATGAACACTACACCAGCGTATCAAAATATTGTATGCTACAATATCAGGCTCTAATCCCTTGTGCAACATTTCATTCCAAAGTTCAAATGCTCTATTTATATTACCCCTCTTACAGAGTTCGTGTATTATTGTAGAATAGCTGATACAATCTGGAAAGAACCCACTTTCAGTGATCTTACTCATATGGTCAAATGCCTCTTGGATTTTTCCAGCCTTACAGAGCCCCTTGATCAATGTGTTAAATGCCACTGTGCTAACTAGATGGCCTTGAAGCATGGCTGAATGGAGATCTTTAGCCTTTTCCAGGTCCCCTTCAGTTGCAAAATAATTAAGAAAACAATTATAAGTAAATTTGTTAGGAAGAAACTTCCCAGCTAACATCTCTTTACAGAGGAGCTCTGCACTTCCCAAATACCCTAACTTACAAAGGTTATTTATTAAAACTGTATATGTGACAGTGTTTGGAGAGCAGCCATCAACAACCATCTGATCCCAGCAGTTTAAAGCTTGAACCATATTTCCTTCCTTTGAGTGTGCATCAATCATGCAAGTATAGAACACATCATCTGGCTTGACACCTTTGTCTTTCATCTCCCTAAATAGCACACATGATTTTTCCTTATCATGCTGTTTCAGAGCTGCATGTACAATTATGGTAAAGCTGACAAGATCAAGCTTGACTCCCTGCACTGCCATCTTATCCCAAAGACTGTATGCTTCAGTAAGCCTTCCTTCTCTACAGAATCCATACAGAAGAGCGGCCAGGCTAAAGTTGTTTAGAACAATATAGCTATTTTCTAGATCAGCAACAAATTCATTTGCTTTTGACACTCCGCTGGTCAGGCACAGTCCACAAATCAATGACCTATAAGTGTAATTATCAGGTTTGAGCCCCATTTCCACCATTTGATCATATAACTGGAATGCCTTTCTTATATTGCCAACAAGGCAATACCCTTCTATCATAACATTAAAAGTCACTTCATTTGGTTCTAGGTTGCTACCAAGCATCTTATCAAACAACCTAGCAGCTTCATCCATCTTTTTATCTTTGCAGAAACCATTGATAAGTGCTGTGAAAGTATAATTATTACATGCAACACCCCTCTCAGCCATCTCTCTGTGGAGTTCCATGGCACTGGACAGATTTCCGTTCCTACATAAACCAGCTATTAGGGGAGAATACGATGCTGCATTTGGTGCCAATCCCTCCTTAACCATATCGCTGAAATAACCCATTGCCCGATCCAAATTATTCTGTTTGCAATAACCATTAATTAAGGAGTTGTATGGATAAACTGTCGCTCTGATTCCCTTCTCTCTCATCATATCAAACAAACAAAGTGCTTCTTCCATCATCCCCCTCTTGCACTGGGCATGTATCAATATAGCATAAGTCACCTCATTTGGCTCCAGACCCCTGCCCACCATCTCTGTAAAGAGCCTATCTGCTTCGTCAAACCTTCTGTTCTTGCACAGTTTGTCAATCAATGCATTATATGCAAACACGTTCGGAACCATGCCCAAATCACCCAACTGACAAGCTAAATTGAAAGCCTCCTCGACAAGCTCCCTCTTGCGTAACTCATCAATCATAAATGAGCAATTAGCCTCTGATGGAACAAAACCGAGCCTGATCATGTTGTGTGTCATCCCCAATGCCATTTCCAACTCTTCCTTCCGACAAAAACCATAGACCAAAGTCCGGTATGTCACTTCATCGGCTGTCACTCCTCTTTGCACCATGCCATTCTTCACCTTCACAGCCTCCTGAACACGCAGATTCTTGCACAAACCATACATCAATACATTGTAAGGCACAGCGCTGGCCTTGAGCCCTTCGTCTTCCATCCTTGTCACCAGCCCTATCGCACCATCCAAATTCCTGGACTCGCAATAAGCTCGAATGCCCGCCGTATAAACATACTCATCCAAATGAAAACCAGAGTGGAGCATTTTATCGAACAGGTCGCGGGCAAGAGAGAACTGCCGAATCTTGACGAGAGAAAACAATATGTGAGAAGCTGTATATTGGTTCATAGTAATGCCGGATGAGAGTGAGAGCCGAAGGACTGCAGCAGCGTCGCGGGCGCGGCGGAGCCGGAGGTAAGAGGAGGCGAGAAGCGTCGCGGCGGCGGCGGTGGCTTCTGGCGTGAAGGACGAGAGGGAAGAAGCGTGCGAGAGAGATGAGAATGAGGAAGAAGCGGACGGGGTGGAGGATGCAAGAGAGAGGAGGAGGGAGGCGGCGTGCGGGGAGGTTGACGAGGAGGAAGGCGAGGACGACAGGAAGGAGAGGGCGAGGAGGGACAGGGACACGGGGGAGACAATGTGGGGAGGCAGGAGGAGGAGGAAGCGGCGGGAAAGGTCGGGACGCGATAGCGAGGCCGGGAGGAGGAGGAGGGAGGAGATATGGCCGGCAGCCAGGCGGCCGCGGAGCAACGGGGCGGCGAGGGCGGACGGCCAGGTAGAAGGCGGGGTGTGGTGAAGGATGTCGGCGAGGAGCTTAACCATTCCGGAATGTGAGGTGGCCGACGTGGCGTTGGGATCGCCGGCGAGATGCCGGCGTGTCGGAGGAGGCATCGGGGAGCGGCGGTGAGGAACTGAGGATGGCCGTGGCACGCGACGGACGCCGGCGAGCTACTGGGAAAGAGCAGTACAGTGCAGACGGATCGCAGGGGACACATGAGTAGATGATTATATACTGACCGTTAGATCACGAATCAACGTTGCAGGCGACAAATGCCCTATGAAATGTTAGGACTCGCGAGCACCACAATAATCCCGATAACTGGTACATTTATTAATTAAATATTATATAGTATAAAGCTAATAAATAGTCTAAGAGTTAGGTAAGATTTGTTTTTGAAAAATCATACCTCATGGGCATGAATATTGAAATAATTAGTTTATAATGGAGCTCAAAAGACGAGGTTCAGTCGATTTCGATTTTTGGATTTGAATATATGAAAAACTAAGGAAAGAGTCTAATTAAGTTTATGAATCTTTATCTAATTAGTCATATCACCAAATATAGCTTCAACTTCGCCTTATCGTTCTCGTCCTACGATAGTAGATAGGTGTGAAAACGGAGCAGATAATATCTGATCCGCTTCTAATCTAGTTGGATTAGAGATGTGATAGCCGGTTTTTAAAATCTGACTAATGTGGATTTAGATTTTTTTTTAATACAGATGTAGATATGGTATCAGTAAAATTTGATGGGTTTAAAATGTTTGATGTTTCATGTGGATTTTCCCAAATTATGGAATCTTGGTGATCTTGGTGTACAACCATGCTCACTTCTATTGTTTGGTGGGGAATCGTATACACTTTAATACCCAGTTGTGAAATACATGTGAGATTTGCCTAATCCTTATTAATTTTTGGAGCATTTGCTCACAATGAAAGGGTGACTTGTATGTTAAGATAAATGTTGTGTATAATTAATTAACAATATATTTTCACTCAAACTTGATTGGATCTATATCCACCACAATATATAATGGATTTCTTTGTCATACCCCAATCGCAAATATTCCCATACACCTTGTATACCCAAACATAATCCTTCATATGTATTGCCAAGTCACAACCACCACTTATTTTAATGGGTTAATTGAATCTCTGTCACCAAGATTTTATGGATTTGAAGATCCATTATTACTATTCATCTATTTGTTCTTATACTACTATAGTTTCTGCATACTTCAAAATATGTAATTTTGTATGTATTTTTCAATGTCGGGCCCACCTGAAGTCCTTCGTATTTGTGTATTGCTATCCTTGCCCTGTTCGTAGCTTTGTCTTCCTTCGGTCATCTAACTAGCCAGTGTCGTCATTGTGTCGGCCTTCCTCTTCCTCTCCCCTTCAACGAGTTTTCCATGACCAAACCTAGGCCCAAGCCATGTGTCTCTCCCTCCGCCGCCGCTCCCTCTTATCGCACCCTACCTCCACCCTATTATGCTAGCACCGTTACTCCTCCTCGTCACACCCTTCCTCTACTTCGCTCTAGCCTCTTCATTGACGAGTGAGAAGGAGAGGAGGAGGAGCGATTTTGTCAAGTGGTTATCAGCCCACGTGTACCGCCATGACCGCTAACTCACATGGTCACAAACAAGGGCAGTTGTCCTAGATCTAAGCGTAGTGGGCAGTGGCGCTAGCAGTAGGATTGGGCGTTCGATTAAAACAATTATATCGGTTTGATTAAGAAGAATTTCGGTTATATAAAAATGGCAACCATAATTTCTTCGACAACAATAAAAACCAACCAAATTCAATTTTGGTTAAATCGGTTAGCCATAAAAACAAAAAAGACAACAATAGTGAATGAAAAATGCAAAGGCAACAAATTGCTTCTACTAAACAAGGACTTGGTTTAGCACACCAACACAATTAACAACCAATGCACAAAAGAAACATATAAGCAACTAGCACTCCAACAAACCAGTGAGACTAGGAATATTTCTAATATATAGTCTTACATGCTCATACAAATATAGATACGTAATACCAGATTAGAAGTAGTTTAGTACATCACAATTCACAAATCGGGGCATAGCATCTAACATAACATAATAAAAATACTTTATAGTTTGAATAATAATGGAAATTATGGAAGTATGGAACTTAGTTCCTATGCAGAGGAGATATCATTTCCTTGCTCACTGAGTTGGTCTTAGACTTGGTGGACCTGGCCTTAGTAGTAGCAGACTTGGGTGAATTTGTCGAGCCACCAAGGTCTGCAACAAGTGTTCCAACTAACCAACATAACAAAAATGTCAGTTCATGAATAAGGAACATGAAATAAATAGATATAATACTTACCTTCCTCTAGTTTGGCCAATTCTTCACGGTCCTCTTCAACACTAAGAGTAGTGGATCGACGAAGACAGTCTTGTGTATAGATCAAGCGCTTGACCATAACAGGTGTGAGTAAGATCCTGAAGTCATCAAAGACACATCCACTCGTGCTGAAGGTCAACTCACATGTCACTGTTGATATAGGAATTGCCAACAGATCACAAGCCATTGAGATAATATCAGGAATCTGTGAGCATTGTCCTTCCACCATTCGAGAATATCAATCTCTTTCTTATCCTCTTCATTCTTTTCAATAAAGTATTTCTCAAGTTCAGACTTTGTGGTGCCATTTCCACCATAATCAAGCCTCATCTTCTGAGCAATTACATGCCTCATCAACCTTCAGCTCTTTTCTAGAGCCTTTTCAGGATCACTAGGTTGTTGTGCCTTGTCACTTGGAGCATACAAGTTTCTATACTTTTCAAACAAAGAATGGAAAGATTTAGTTACTGCTTCCTAAAATTCTTCTTCTGTTTCATGACCAAACATTTCCAAGGTAGCTACCTTGTGTAATCAGATAATTTGTACTTTGGATCAATTGCAACACAGAAAAAATGACCAAGTTTCGTATTTCCTCCTCTTTCTTAACATGCTTCTCTCCTTGCTTCACAACCCCCACTTATCTCTCTAGTACTTATAGTACTTTACTAGCATTTTCTTACTCATTTCCTTGCGTATGTTATCAGAACTATGATACCATTCTCGCAGTAAAATCAAAACATCAGCAATCTCATGAAAATAGGTATGAGAAATAATATGTTGAGTGGCTAAAACACGAAGGGTAAGCTCATAGAAATGTTCAAGAAACTCAGCTATCTTCTTTGTCTCTTCCCAATCTGATTTTTTAGGAATTCCTAGCATGTTCCGTCCTTCTAAATAAAGTTAGTAGTACGGATCTTCATCCTTGTACCATTCAAATGCTTTTTCATAAGGTATTGTAGAAGATAACATAAGATAGATTGAGTTTCATCTTAGTACAAACATCTAGTGATAAAAAATCTTTGCCATCCACCTTTGTTAATTCAACACATTTATTAAATTTAGCCAATCTAGATGGAGAACTCTTCACAAACTTAATAGCAGCACGAACACAATAATCTGAAACATCAATTTCTTTTAAACCTTCAGTTACTATCAAGTTGATAATATGTGCAACATATCTTATATGAAGATACTTGCCTTATGCAATGCTACAGTTTGACTCATTTAAGACCCTCCTCATATACTTGATAGCACAATTATTTGAACTAACATTATCAACAATTATAGTAACATTTTTATCTATGCCCCATTCAACCAATCAGTTCTTTAAGGAATTCCCGATATTTTGTCCTCCATGACCCTTTACCAAGAAAAGCCCAATAATCTTCTTGTGTAAGTTCCAGTCATAATCAATAAAATGTGATGTGACACACATATAGTTTTGTTGAGTGTTTGAAGTCTATGTGTCAGTTGTGAGGTAAATTCTTTCACATGTTTGCTTAAAAATGTCTTTTAGCTTTTCTTTCTTGACACCATAAACACTAATACAATATCTCGTGTTTGTTCTTCTAGATGGTACAGTAATACGAGGGCATGCATTTGATATAAACTTTCTAAAACTAGGTCGTTCAGCAAAAACAAAAGATAATTCATCCGTAATTAGCATTTTAGCAAAACTATTTTTCAGTTCTTTAGGATCAAACTTCCAAGTAGAAATATTATATACAGTACCACTACTGCACCTAGGAGATAATTGTAAATGCAAAGTGCCTTGATCATCAACATTTTTGTTAGGATTTTTCTTGCATATTCCTAGGTGATATTTCAGAGAGGTTGTATCATTTTTTAAAATGACAATTGAGCTCATGACCGCAATACTTGCACTTCGCCTTCTTCAGTACACCTCCAACAAGGATCTTGTGGTGGTTGTCCCATACATCTGATCTTGGTGCCATAGCCATTCTCTTCTCCACTTCCTTGTTATCAACCTTCTCTTGCTCATTGGTCTCATTCACTGGATCCTTGTGTTGTACGTGTTGTTGCTCATTCTTCTCTTTTTTTTAGCATCAAATCTCACAACTTCGAGATGTGTAATGGTATCCCCCACCTACAAATCTAGCAAGACAAATGGGTTCAACAAAACAAAATGGGTGCATGGTGAAATCACTAAATAGGGAACGTCGTGTCACATGAAAAAAAAGGAAGATAACATATGTTGGATAGGAGGATTGCACAACAACGTGTCTTTACGGCAGGCAATGACAATGTGCCCTACTGCCTGCCGACGATGGGGAAATGAACTACTAAAGTGCTGAGTGCGGTTATATGAGGGAGAGACTGAGAGAATGTCTAAATGAGTGTGTTGACGCAAAAAATCATATAGAGATCTTTGCACCTTCATACTCGAAGGGCTGGGAAAGTTTGCTTAGCTCCAGTGCAGGTCCTAAAAAACCTGAGGTGTACAGAGTGTACCAGTCAATTTGACCCTACAATTGACAAGAAGACAAACGTGAGTTGTTCTAACGCTATCGGCGATGGCCCATCAGCATTGACCCCGATAGCTCATGCAAACGCTACGATGCACTGTATGAATACGTAAACAATTATGTACTGGCTACTCGATATTAAATCTATTTAACACTCTCATCGATGGATCCCATCAATCGGCTCATAGGATGAACTCAATACATCAATCTCTATGGTTTGAACTCAACCGATGCAGCACAAATACGTCATGCCAAGAATGCCACAAATAAAACTAAAACCGATTGCCAGGATAACAAATAACTCATCGGCTAAAACTCCGACATACGTCAGACTAGTAAATCAGATCAGATCATCTCATATGCCTCTCGCTAGTGCAATGGATCGGATCCAACCGAGATAATATCATGATGAAAATATGCCCAAGAGAATTCTAGAGAAACCGAAAGTTCTGGCTTGAGACCGGAAGTTTTGGGTTCTGGAGCATCCGGAACTTCCAGTTAGACCGAAAGTTCCGGGCCAGCCCCAGTTTCGGTTTCTGGAGGAACTAGAAGTTCCGGGCCTGTCTAAAAGGTGTATTCTGGACGAACCAGAAGTTTCGGGTGTGACTCGGAAGTTCTGGGTCGAAATAAATTCGATACAGAATGTTATTTTTGGAAGTTCCGGTCGGACCGAATGTTCCGGGTCCGGAAGTTCCGGTTGGACCAGAAGTTTCGGACAGAAATAAATTCGTACAGAAGGTTATTTTCAGAAGTTCCAGGCCAGACGAACAGATTAGATCTATTGGCTTTAATACTGATTAAAGGCCTATGAGAGGGCACTATATAAAGAGAGGAGGGGCTAGGACGAAAGGGCTATTGTTGGTTGTTGCTTCGACCTAACCCTAGCCGCCACCTCTCCTAGCTACACCGGTTGTGATCATCTCTCCCCTAACTTTCCGCGTGGTACTAGCATATCGGCGTGAGGTGATCCCGTCTCTGTACGTGTGGATACTGTAGAGGCGCCGCTGCTACTGCGGTGCTGATCTTCTCGTGGAGATCGCCGGACTACGTCATCTTCACGGTCGAAGAATGGACGGAACTGAGCGGAGCCGATCGAGAAAGCGCTTCAACAACTCTACTTCCGCTGCCCTAGAACATTTTGTGGTTAGATGTAATGATCTATGATCCTATTACACGCATGATTCCTGGGCGAACGGGGTAACATTTTTAAAATTAGCGTAAGCGTAGCCTCCCCATAACCCAACAGTGGTATCAGAGCCTACGTGCGTAGTGTTTGATCTGGATCGATCACATATAGGTGATATGTGGTGGAAATAGATTAGATCTATTGGTTTTGCGTCGGATTTTTGGAAGTTCCGGGTGTGACCCGGAAGTTTCGGGCCGAAATAAACTTCGTACAGAAGGTTATTTTCGAAAGTTCCGGATTTGACTCGGAAGTTCTAGGCCAAAATAAATTCGACACGGAAGGTTGATTTCGGAAGTTCCGGGTTTGACGCGAAAGTTCCAGGCCTTTGAGCCAGAAGTTTTGGGTCTTGTTCAGTCACGTGTAGATGCTACGCTTAACTTGTTTTTATAGAGAATGTTGTGACTGGTATGGCCTTGCAATGTATGAGATACAGGTATGTAATTTTCATGGCTTGCGTGTCATGGTTAATTGCAGCCCAAGGCTGTTCTAATGTTGTACGACCTGCGCGTCGATATGTGATGCTTCTGCTCATGTAATTAATATAGTG
>KE373312.1:22343-34919 GCA_000418225.1 Zizania latifolia | reverse complement strand
CCCAGGGGCATGCCGCGTGGCCACCTGCCCGCGCGCTGCGTGGCCAGGAAACCGCCACGTGGCCTACCCGGGGGGCTATCCCCCACAGGAAGTGTTAGATAGAGTGTTAATGTCTAATAGTTGGGAGCTCCAGTTTCCTCTAGCAATAGCATCAAACTTAACTAGGGTTGGTTCTGATCATTGCCCACTTATGGTTGATGTGGACAGAACCATACCTGTCAGAAGTAGAGTTTTCAAGTTTGAAAATATGTGGTTGAAAGATGAAGAGTTTTCTCCTTGGTTATTGACAAAATGGCCTGATAGGGTGAACAAGCATGTGTTAGATCATTGGCAATGTGTATGTCAGACTTTGAGAAGAAATCTTCGAGGATGGGGTGCAAACAAGGCTAGTGCTTTGTCTCGGTAGAAGAAATATCTGTTACACATGATTCAAACTCTTAAGGCAAAAAGTGAAGATGTCATGTTGACTCCTGATGAATTGGAAGATCTTTACAGTTATGAAAAAGATCTTATGTGGGTATATGCTAGAGAGTCTTGCTATTGGCAAACAAGGAGTGGTCAACAATGGATTCTGTAGGGGGATATAAATAGTGCTTTTTTTCATGGTGTGGCTTCAGGGAGAAAAAGAAAAGCTACCATTCTGTCTCTAGATAATGAAGAAGCTGAGATTACTGATAGAGATGAGCTGATCAAACATATCTATGAATTCTATAAAAAGTTATTTGGCTCTAAACAACCCCCTACCATGCACCTAATGCATGACATGTGGGGGCATCGAAGACGTGTGTCTGATGCAGAAAGAGAAGATTTAGTCAAGCCCTTTTCACTGGAGGAACTTGATTTTGCTTTACAAACCATGAAAACAAACACTGCTCCTAGGCCGGATGGGTTGACAGTGGGGTTTTTCAAAGCTTTCTGGACCAAACTGCGCCCTATTCTGAAAGAGATGTTAGACCTTTTAGCTGTGGGAGAGCTAAATTTGACTAGGCTAAACTTTGGGGTAATTACTCTAATTCCAAAAATTAAAGATGCCAACAACATTAAGCAATATCAACCCATTTATTTGCTTAATGTGTGTTATAAGATCATTACTAAAATCTTGACTGCTAGACTATCCAAAGTGGCGTCAAATGTGATTGATCAGTCACAAGCGGCATTCAACCCTAGTAGAAATATTCTAGATGGCATTGTGTGTTTGCAAGTGGTTTTGAATTTGGATTTTGAAAAGACCTATGATAAGATCCAGTGGGGGTTTCTTTATGAAGTGCCTCAGAGGAAAGGCTTTGGAGAAAAGTGGATGAGTTGGATGAAAACTGTGGTAGAAGGGGAGAAGGTGGCAGTGAACATCAATGGGGAGATCGGGAGCTTTTTCAGAACTTTCAAAGGGGTGCAACAGGAGGATCCCTTGTCTCCCTTGCTGTTTAATTTGGTAGGAGATGCCTTGTCAGAGATCTTAATGAGAGCAAAAGAACGTGGTCATCTGATTGATCTTGCTACACATCTGGTAGAGGGGGCTTAACTTATTTGCAATATGCTGATGATACAATTCTATTGGCTGAGTGCTCTTAATAGAATTTGATGGTCCTAAAATTCCTTTTGTATTGTTATGAAAACATGTCAGGGATGAGGATTAACTATCATATGAGTGAAGTGTTTTGTATAGAAGTGAATGAGGAAGAGGCTCATAAAATTGCTGATCAACTAAACTGTTAATTTGGGCTCCTGGCCAATTAAATATTTGGGTTTACCTGTAAGCATGTCAAAACTATATTCAAAGGATTTTGTAGGGATATCTAAAAAAGTGGAGAAAAGATTAGCTTCATGAAAATCAGGACACTTGTCATACGAGGGGAGAATGGAGCTGATTGATGCTTGCTTAAGCAGTGTGCCCATGTATGCTATGGGGATGTATTGGTTGCCTGATCAAATTCACCAAAAAGTTGATAGTTTACGCAGTAACTTCTTTTGGGAGGGAAAAAGAAATTCCATATGATCAAATGGCAGGCTATGTGTACTCCAAAGGACTTTGGAGGGTTGGGTTTTCTAAACACGAGGTCCTTTAAAGTTGCTTTATTGAGTAAGTGGATTTACAAGTTGGAGTCGGGTCAGGCAGGGATGTGCTATGATATCCTGAGGAGAAAGGAGAAAGTATAATATAAGCAGAGGTTTCTTCCAGTCGAATGATAAAGGGGAGTCCAGTTTTTGGAAAGGGTTACATAAGGTCCGGGACTAGACTCGAAGAAGTTATGGGTTTAAGGTGGGAGATGGCAAACACATTTCCTTTTGGCATGACGTGTGGTGCCAGGATGTTCCCCTCAAAATAACTTTTCATAAGCTATACAATATTTGTCGAGACACTGAGGCTGTGTTAGAAGAGGTGATCAATAATGAATCAAGGGACAATCTTTTTAGAAGATCCCTGGGAGCAGAAGAAGCAAGTCAATGGAAAGAGCTGAATCATATCATTGAGGTAACTGGGCTGGCTAATGGTTGGGATGAGATGACCTGGCTCATTGAGAAAAAGGTTTTACCACTCGATCGATGTACATATTGATTACTCACAGGTGCGCTTTGTATAGTGTAAGTCTGAAGGTGTGGGAAAGTGCATTGCCGTTGAAGGTGAAAATCTTTCTTTGGTTAGTGTTTCGAGGGAGAATCCAAGTTGGGGAGCAACTATGCAGAATGAATTGGAAGGGAAGTCCTCTTTGCAAATTGTGTTTGCAACTAGAAACAACAGATCATTTGTTTTTTTGTTGTCCGCCTGCTACCTTCCTGTGGTGCGTCATTAGGGAAGCAGTCGAAGTTTGTTTCTCGATCTGTTGCGGGAGGGCTTAAATGCTAAACAAGCGAAACAGGCGATGGGTGTGCTAGGAGCTAGTGCATGGGCGCTCGCTGCTACGGAATACTTTTGTGTTTAAAAACTGTATTTATTCTAATGTTTTTTAGGTTATTTACAAAATGATTCTATTTCTCACCCAGTGATTACCACTGGTATCAGCGCACCTAAGAGACGAAGCGATAAAATGCTTGAGCTTGTTGTGTGCCAAGCTAAATCAGATGATTCAGCCGGCAGCTTCTCCAAACGCTGCTGCCTCTCGCTGAAGGAGTCAGGCACTAATGTGCTGGGTGATCGTTCCTACTGACAACATCTGCCGAAGTTCAACAAAAAGTGAAGTGAAGACATCCTTTTGGTGTTCGTGTTCTAAAATCTGATCATGTTTTGTGTTCTCTGGTCTCAGACCAAACTTGATGCTGTTTTTTAAAACCTGGACACTTTACTTAGTAAGGCTGCTGTGATGGATAGATAGTTGTGTGTTTTGGGTAGAAGATGTTGGAGGGCTGACAAAGTCTGTGTGAAGCTCTCATGTTTTGGTCCAAACTATGGTGTAGCTGGTAACCTCAGCATGCTACAATCTTTTAGCTTTCTTCAAAGCTGGGCTGAATGAGCCTTTTATAAATAAAAAAAAGAATGATCTAGCCGGCCATGCATGTGCTAACAGAAACAACGTGAGCTGAGGATGCGGCAATGGATTAACCAATTCAGTTAACAATTTGGCATAATAAGGCAACGACCGGAAGAAGGCATTGAAACTGCGGTCGTCACGGTGTGACGGTGAGATGACAAGTCGGAGACGCGCTGGTCGCCGTCGCCTGCATTGGCTCCAAGCACACGCATCCGCCACCCTCTCAGCGTTAGGGGCCATAGCTGCTCTCGCTCTGCCCCACGAACGGCCCGCTGGCATGAGGCATCCGCCATCTTCTCAGTGTCTACTCATACAAAATATTGTATTCAAATGGAGGCGCGATAAATAGGTAGTAGGCGAAGCGCCGGCCTCCACTCTCCCCTCTCCAACTCATCCTTCCTTTGCTCCCTCCCACCGAGATGGACGCTACCTCCGCCGCGCTCAGCATCAAGCTTCTGATCGACACCAAGGCGCAGCGCGTGCTGTTCGCGGAGGCGGGCAAGGACGTCGTCGACTTCCTCTTTTCCCTCATCGCGCTGCCGGTCGCCACGGCCGTCAAGCTGCTCGGGACGGACTCCATGGTCGGCTGCGTCGGGAACCTCTACCTCAGCGTCGAAAAGCTCGACGGCACCTACGTCCAGCCCGGCCCGTCCAAGGATGCGCTCCTCCGCCCCGTCGTCCTCTCGCCGGCGGCCGCCACTAGCAGCTCCGTCCTCCGCCTGCCGGCGGCGTCCTGGGCTCCCTCGAAGAGTTTCTTCGTATGCGATGTCGGCGGCGGCTGCAGCAGCAGATGCCGTGGCTACGTGACGGAGAAGAGCGGCACTGCTTGTCCAAACTGCGGGCGCTCGATGACGACCGTTGCGCAACTGTCCGTCCCGCAGCCGGCAAAGTGGCGCCGGACGCCGCGGCCGGTGGTGCCAAAGGTTTCGTGCAGGGCATCGTGACGTACACGGTGATGGACGACCTCACCGTCTCCCCCATGTCGTCCATCTCGAGCATCACGCTGCTCAACACCTTCGCCGTCAAGGACGTGGCCGCGCTCCAGGAGAAGACCGTGCCGCTCGGCTATAAAGAGGTGAGGCCGTGAGGCCATGAAAGAAATCCATGAAAGAAACCAAAAGTAGTGATTTAACCTAGATCAAGATCGATTCTTCTCTTCAACTTGAGGTGGTCAACTGATGGATGTTGCATCGATTGTTGCAGGGCCTGGCTGTTCTCAAGGCCTCGCTCCAGTCCAAGACCGTCCTCACTGACGTTTTCCTTGCCCCCAGGCCTGCTAGGCGAGCTTGATGCCCAGCTCATCGTCTTGCCCGACATCAACATGCATGGAAAGTACCTCGATTAGTCTAGCTAGCAGCCTAGCACCATTACTATGGGGTTAATTAGTCTTTTGTGATGCTTGTCAGATTATCTTAGTTTGGTTTTGCAATCCGCAAGCAATGTTGGATGCTCCAGTAGTAGTACTGTACATACTGTAATGATGCTGGCTGATGACCTGATGCTGGTGGTAGCAAGCTAGCTGCTCGTTTGATCTGCAGCATCGCCGTATGCATCCAGCTTAATTAACTAGTGTGTTAGATTCAGTGTTTCTAGTGTGCCTTTTAACTTTGCTGCTTAATTAGGTGCTACGTTTCATTTGGACATTTGGTACGTGATCTTCAATTCCTTCTGCTCGAACTGCATGTGTACTCGATAAGATCAGATTTCAGAACCAAAGTTGAACGAGAATGGATTAGAACTGTACATTCTTGCCAAACATGCACGGTGCGACCATCAAATCAAGACTGGCCTGAACTCTGTGCTGCTGCTCAGATCTGCCATTGACGCTGCCAAAACTCTCAAGAAATCTTTTGCGTAAAATTCACGCCATAACGCAGAAGTCCTCATCTTTTTAGACCCTTTTCTTTATAATGACTACTGACCGAAGCAAGGTGTGCAGAGCAATTATGTTACTGAAATTCATATAAGTAGCTGTGAATTTATCAGTTAATTGTGTAGAAACAGGGTTGAAAAATCATAACATGCATCTTTGTTCTGCCATGTTATTAATAGATTGGAGGCAATTTGAGAATTTACAAAAGTGATGCACAACAAATGATTTTTGAGATCGCATTAGCTGTCTGACACTCTTACTTACACTTTATATGATTGGTAGTACTCACTGATCATGTTTTTTCATTTTTTCAATTTGTTACAAACCCCCCTTAGTAGATTGGTGGATCAAATTAAAAAAAACAACCATTATTTTGCTGAGACCAAAATAATTGCATTAGTCTGCTGGATGTTGCATACTTTTTGTTCACTGAGCAATGAGCATGATCGAGTATCAAACGATCAAATCCGGTTAGTCGATCACACAAAAATGGCAAAATATTCTGCGTTAAATTCACGCCAGATTGAACACCTCTATTTTTCACTTTAATTAGCTCACTCGCCATGCTTGGGAAATTCAAATTTTAGTTACAACTTCTAAATCTTTCCAAATAATAGTTATAAAATCTGAAAACGAACTAAAATCCAAATGAGAACACATATAGTCCGGGTGGCGGTTATGCCAAAGTACATAAAAAAGGGGAAAATCATAGAAAATATAGACAAATTTAGAAAAAATGGAAAAATTTTAGAAAAATATAGGAATGTAAACACAGTCAAAAAAATTGCATAGGAATTATATAAACTTTTTTGGTGAAACAAAACAAATATATTGAATGTGGAATGTGAGGTGCCCCGACCCATTTTTTATTTTTCTTATACAAATTTTCAATATTTTTCAAAAAATCAATGAAAATCATGTTAATTCATCAACTATTTATGAGAATTTTTCTAGAAATTTTGAAAATTTTCAAATTCAAATCCCAAATTTTGAATCTGAACCGGCCCGGAAACCAGAAACCGGTCACCGGCGGCGGTGCGTGGGCTCTGCCCGGTCCTAACGAAGGCCATGGGTCGGAATTTCGATCTGTCAGCACTGTCTTGGACTTCAACGGTGCCTTCAGAATTAATCTCCAAACCCTGCACACCACAAGAACAAAATCAGTAAAAAAGAGTTGATTTTGATGGAGAAATGGATCGAAGAGCTTGTCAAGATTAATTAATGACCTCTTGGCAGCCGATCTTGACCGTCTTCTCCTCGAGCTCAGACAGGTGCTCGACACCGAGCTTGCTGAGCAGCGCGATGCTGGAGATGCTGGACATGGGCACATGAAGGCGATGCGAGGTCGTCCATGACGGCGTACGTCGCCACGTCCCGCATCTTCGCACGGCAGTTTCGGTTGTTAGTCCGAGATAGCAGTTATTGTCAGAACTGAGAATGTGATGTAACGAACTTGGGATAGGAATATAGGATCCTTTGCAGTATGAGGATGTGATTGTGCAGAGGTCAACATTACTTTGCATTACGACTTGTTTTTAGCCGTCCGATCAAAAATGGATGCACGAGATCTAGTGCTAGAATGCTTACCACAGAATGCTGCAGCCTGCAGCACCTGTTCACATCATTGAACTAGTGTGCATTTTGGAGAGAAGAGTGGAATAGTACAGTTCCATTCTAGTTTTTAAGTATTTGTTTGGTAGATGAAGTGAGATATAGCAGTTCTCACGGAAAAATATTCTTCTAGATATTAAATAAATGTATCATAATTTTTTTTAAAATATTCTTCTAGATATTAAATAAATGTATCATCAGTATGCCACTGGCCTAATAATGCTTACCATTCGGCAGGTGCATCAACCATTGCATCCAGAATTCAAACTCGTGGCTGGGAAATTCCACCGCATGCCTCTGACAGTTTGGCGTACTATTAACTGGGTGACCGAAAAGAAATTTAACCAAATATACATGAACCTATAAAATCGCATATTTAACGACTTGTGACATCTACTCGAATAAGATTTAAATTTAGCTCAGTTCGGATAGATCGAGATCTAAGTTTGGATAGAGATCCGAATACTGTTGAACTTACGGAGGCCCAAGTAAGAACATCTCATATAGCGAGGGGCTCATAGACGTGTGCTTACGTGTTTTCTGTTAGCCATTTTGAGTAAACCCTAACCTCCGTCTTCGAGCCAAACCCTAGCCGTTCGTAGGTGCTAATACGCTCGTGATCAACGTTCCACCCTGGACATATGGATATCAGTAGAGATGCTGCTATATTATGGTGCTGATCGGTCTCGACTTGGTGTGAAGGAGACTATCTGATATATTACTTCAAATAGAACTGGGCAAGGATCAAACTCACGCGACAACACAACACAACAGGAGAGCAGATTTGAGTGCACCCGCAAGAAATTTCTAGCAACAAACACCAGCCACCGCCGACACACGCTTTTCAGCTACGATTGGCTCACTCAAATGAACGGATGATTACACGGCTTTTGTAGCCTCGCGTACATGCACACAGTTAACAGCTCGGCTAGATCGCATGCACGACCACGAGCCACGATCTGCATGTCTCACGAGCAAGAATCGCTCCTCCAAGCTTACCATGAGCCACACCACAACGTGCTCCAAATACTAATCATACATGCAGCTAGTTAATTGTCCGCTAATCCTCTTATTCCTAAGACTCAATCAGTTGCTAGTTGTGCTGCAACACGTGCACCTGCTGATCACCAGTACTAACTAATGCAAAACATGGATTAACCATCATAGGCTACATGACACAAACGTATGTGAACATATCACTTGTCTATCTCCATGCAACTCGACTAAGGGCGTGTTTGTTTTACTTTGAGATTATAACAATCTAGCTTATAAAAAAAACTCGATTGGACCAGCTTACTGGATTATTATAATCTACACTCAAGATTATAATAAGCTGGTATAATAAGTTAAACTGTTTATTTTAGCTTATGAAAATAAGTTAGATTGTTATAATTTTAAGCTGAAATAAACAAGCCTAGAAACAGTATGGAACTCATGATTAGTGCCAACAATTTCCACCGCCACCTCGACGCGCCTGATAGGAACGGCTTTTCCAACTGTTTTTCTGCTGTCTTTTTCACATGATGTCCTGATGCATATGATAGAAAAATTTTGTTTTCACTATCATAACCTTCGCCGTACTCTTTTAATAATTTCTATATGATCAGTTTAAGATTTTAACACGGTAAGGTCGCCTGTTTTTCGTCAGTGTGATAGGATTGACAAATCGATTGGTAATTTCATATCAAACCAGTACATTATTCAGTACAATGTTCGTATCGTTGTAAGAAAAAGAAAAATTAGTGGTGAACAAGATACTGTGATTAACAACCACGGAAACATCGACAGATGAGCAACACATCGCCGTGGATTCAGCTCAGTTGGTGGCGGCGTCGTGGTGTACAAACCGCTGCAGGATTCGGATGAGCTCGTCGGACGCTGGGCTCCAGGGTTGGAGGACGGAGAAGCCATGCTGCTCTCCGTCGAACTCGGCGAGCTCCACCGCTTTGCCCATGTCCTTGAGCCTCGCCGCGTAGCCCAGCACGCGTTCGTAGAGGATGTCGCCGGTGGGCGCCACGACGAGCGCCGGCGGCAGCACCACCTTCTCCAGGCTGGGGCTGTCCGGGCCGAACGGGTTCGCCACCGGGTGGTCCCTGGTCGCCGCCACAGGCAGCGACATGCGCCACAACTGGTCGGCCGTCTCGACGGACAGGGTGACGTTGGCTGGCGGGTTGGCCTCCGCCGCCGTGCGCTCAACCCCGCCGAAGAACGCGTCGATGAGGGCGTACCCGGCGACGAGCACTGGGTCGGTCGCGAGTTGTCCCGAGCCGACGCTAACCGCGACGTGGTGGGCCAAGTTGGCGCCGGCCGACGAGCCGGAGATGAACGTCCGGCCGAAGTCGGCTGACTCTGCGAGCCATGGATCCGCCCCGGCGCCGAGCACGGCCTGACCGCGCAGCCAGGATAGGAAACCAGCACCGTCCTCGATGGCCGTGGGGAGACGGTGCTCGGGGGCGAGGCGGTATTGGACGGAGAGCACGACGGCCGGGAGCTCGGAGGCGGCGCGGAGGCAGAAGGTGTGGAAAATGGGCTGCTCGGGGGCGCCGATGCAGTAGCCGCCGCCATGGAAGTAGACGAGCACAGGGAGCCTACCTCCTTCGCCGGCGGCGGCGGGCATCACGTACGCGCGGACCCTGAGGCCGTGCGCCGCGTCGTACACGATGTCCTTCCACTGAACGTCGGGGACTTCCCGGCCGTGCGGTCGTTCCACCGACGGTGACAAGAGGGACTCGTCGCCGCGGACGACGGAGCCATCGCTGAAGAGCTTGAGGACGCCGGCGAAGTCCTCCACGACGTGCGGCGCTGTGTCGCCGGACATGGTGCTGTCTTGACGAGTTCGGTGACAAGACAAGCTGAGGAGTGGAGTTAGCCGAATGGTTGGAGGCGTTTTTGTAGACGACGAGATCGGCTTGTTGGTGTGGAGTAGACGAGTAGTCAATACGTCCGCAAGAAAAAACATGGAAGAAAAATCGTGCACCAGTGTTTAGATATTTTACGAATAGAAATAGTTAAAAGTTCTGTATTACATGTGTAAACAAAAGCAATAATGACATGATGCATAAACTTTTCATATTTATTATTACGTGGAATATTCGTGCTTCAGTAAAAAAACTATTGTTCTGTTTTTGAACAAAAAACTATTTTTATTTTTATTTCAAAATATTTGTTTTTAAAAAACTTTCTATTTCTATTTTTTGAAACTTGTGGCTCTGCTTTCATGGTTAGAGTTGGAGGTCGGTTGGATGGTTTGGAGTGGTCAATATGTCACTTGTGAGTGAAACGTTAATTATTTTGGAAAACAAAAGGGAGAAGCTTCACTCTATTTGCAACTGATATTACTTGATTAACCGGAGCACATTAATTGAACACATATTAACTGAATTATATGATAATTTTTTAAATATTAAAAGTAACATCTTTGTAGAATAAATGAGCTACTTAGGTAGCTTAGGTGGTGGCTGGTACTTTTTATATCATGGATGAACAATTTCAATAAATAGATAGTGGTATATATTTCACTGATGATTAGTAAATTACATCGTGCAACAGAAAATTACATGACTGTAGTCAGTAGCGCTATGACCTATTGATTTACTGACACCTTCAAACCCTAAACATGAGTATAGTTATCTCTAATACTATTCTAAGAACTAAAACTAAGACGTCGTGTGAAGAGCACACGATCTACTCATCTACTACGGTGACACCCTGCAAGAAACAAAATCAAGAGGAGATGCTACATGAGAATCACATCACAAATTGTAACAAATTGTTCAAATTTCAGAGAAAGCTCCAAATAATGACCTTAAGATTTATGCAGACACCGGAGGACTAGCAGGAGCTGGAGCCTTAGGAGGAAATAGCGGCGGCACTGCTTGCGCTGTCAAGAACAATCACCAGATTAATTTCGTCAGACAGGCAGTGGAAATTATAAAAAAAATGTTTTTTTAGGGTTTTGAGGTTTGATTTGACTTACAGTTGCACATGAACAAAGTTTGCAGCGGCGGCAAGGTGCCGCAGGTGAGCGGCAGCATCATCATCTTCATCGGATCGACGGGCTTGGGGAGGAAGCTGTTGAGGTCGCCGTTCATGCCGTGGCACAGGCAGATGGGCGCGGTGCTGACGAGAGACTTGAAGCCGTCGCAGCAGGTGCTCGGCGGCGTTAGCACGGTGGCGTTGGTCAGGTAGTCCGCGCAGGGTATCACGGACATCAATGGCGTCAAGCACTGTGTCGGCTGCGGTGGCGAAGGCTGGCTGCCTGAACCGAGTGGAACCTGTGGGTGTGGGAAGCTAGGCAGTGGCATCAATGGCGGCAGGTTTGGGAGAGGTGGAAAATTAAAGCCAGGCAGTGACGATGATGGAGATGGTGGAGCGCCCGGCGTCGCCGGCGCGCCAGGGATCGGGAGCAATGGCGGGAAGAAGAGCGGGATGGGGAACGGCAGGCCAGGGATGATCAGCGGGAACGAGAAGCCTGGGAAAGCAGGCTGTTGCTGCGACGGCGGAGCGCCGGGGGAGCCACCAGCCGACGGTGGAGCTGATCCCGTCGATCCAGGTCCGCCGGGGAAGGGGAACATCGGCAACGGGAACGGGAACTGGAAGCCGGGGATGCTGGGCAAACCGGGCAACGGTGGCGCGCCGGGTAAGCCCGGGAATCCCGGCAATGACGGTGCCTGCTGTGCTCCGCCGTTCGCAACGGTGAATGTTTTAGACGACTGCTCGGCCGTCGCTTCTTGGCCGAATCCTTGGACCCTCCCTGCTGCCGCCGGCTGCAGCATCGCCACGACGACGACGACGGCGAAGGCGAAGAAGAAGGCGGTGAGCTTGGACGGCGCCATCGTCTTGGAAGGCTTGATGCTTTCGGTGGTATGCCGCTTTGGCTGATTGGTGTGCAGGGCAACAGGCAACACGACCACAATTTATAGGGCTCCTCATGTGGAGATTTATTAGAGTTTGAATCTTGATACAATTTTTCAAATAAACAAAATAATCTTTATTTATACGTAACGAAGCAGGGAAGCAAGTCTTACGTACATGGATCTCTTCGTTTGAATTTTTATTTTTCAGATAAAAAGAGCGTTCTTTTTAAAAAAGAGAAGTATGCTATTGCTACGGTACATGCAAGCAAAAGTCTGGAGCTAATACTTGTGTTTTTAAGAATCAGAATTACGCTAAAGAATTAACGGATAAGAGTGCAATTATTACGAAGCCACGTCTCTAGCTTCGTTTGCCTCTACGTGATAGTACTGTTCGTAATCTGATGGTTTAATTCTTTAATTTTTTGATAATCCGGTCAGCTTTAAATAATTATACCGTTTGTTTATCTCGAAAAGGAAGGATAAGAACGCACCTATTACGAACGCATCTTAGGGATTGCAATCGGTACCACGGATACGAATAGTACATACCTATATCTGTACCCGCGAAAAATACCTGTACCCGAACACAAACCCGATATCCGCGACGGATATAAACCCACGCCCATACCCGCTACTCGCAGATGCCGTATACCAGCAGGTATACCGATTACCCGCAAAAATAAGGGCCGCAGCGGTTGGGCAGGAGAGACACGGGGGAGCTGCCGGCGCGGGGGCCATCGGCGTGGTGGGGTCCACCGACAGGGGGGAGGGG
>KE373311.1:151731-164590 GCA_000418225.1 Zizania latifolia | reverse complement strand
ACGAAGCCCTTCACCTTCTGCCGGAAGTCCTCCTGCCGCGGTGGCACCACCTCTGGCTCCGGTTCAGGCGGTGGCGGCGGCGGCGGAGGAGGCGCGGGCTGCTCTAGTGTTTCGGGGGGTGGTGGGGAGAGCTTGCTGGACAGCCATAGCTTGGAGGCGAGGGGGTTCGGGGGAGGAGAAGGACGAGGCGGCGGTGGCGCAGGTGAGGGTATCGTGGACGGCGACGGAGCGGGAAGCGGCGGCGGGGAGGGGCGGCGGAAGGGGGCGGCGGATGAAAGGGGTTTGAATGGTTTTGTGGGGAGAGGAGCAGCCGGCGAGGAGGCGGCGGAGAGCGAGAGGAACTGCATGCCGCGCCCGGGTTCTCCTCTGCTATTGGGGATTCGAATGGCAATGGAATTGAAGACGATGCCGCCGTGCAACGCAATCCAGATTGGAGGATAAGGCTCTGCTTCGCTCGCTCGCTCGATCGCTCGTCTCTGCTTTTCAGATGCTATCCGGTGGTCGTGTTATTTGGGAATTTTTTTAACATATTTACTTTTTTTCAAGAAATACTCGCTACATCTCATAATATATTCTCTCCGTTTCAGAACGTAAATCATCATGGTATTATCTAAATTCATCTATAGATCAATGAATATAAACAATACCATAATGACTTACATTATAAAACAGATGAAGTAGCAATTAGTACTGATTTGATACTTTATAGTACAACGAATTTAGATAGGACCTCTATATAGATTCGTTGTATTATAAAATATCAAATCTAATTATAAATTACTATATTATAAAAAGAGAGAGTAATTCCGTAGCATAAACTTTTACCAAAATACTCTTTCATATTATAAGTTATTTGTTTTTTATAAATTAAAATTTTCTAATTTCAACTAATTTTAAAAATATGTTAACTCTATGATATTAAATAAATACAACATATTTTAGGGTGAGTTTAATGAAACTAATGTAGTGTTATAGTTGCTGATATATTTTTTATAAAATTATAATTTTTTTAGTATAACTTTGTTGAGTTGTGTCATGGTGTTGACTACTCCAGTTGATCGACATGATTTAACAGAATGTTCTGACAAAAATAAAATGTATGCTTCACTTGTTCGATAATGTTTTGGGCTGTTCAAACTGTTCAATTCAGAATACATAAAGAAAGTGAAAACGATCGACGACGATACACAGATGAACTTACAAATGACTACCACCCACTCGCCAGCAGTGTTCACTAGTCCAAATCGAAACGCAAGTAGTACCACAAAACAAGGCGACAACTGAAAAATGCACTCGCGTATGTATGCAGAAACGTACGTAGATGCGTGTACGTATATAGGCACAATTAAGTAGCAGTGGAGTACGTAGGAAATCAATTAAGCTGCTAGCGTTTGCGGATTGCGAAGGCGCCCAAGATGACGAGGAACATCAAGATGAGGACGGCGATGAAGGAGCCGACGACGGAGCCGCTGGTGCGCTGGCAGAAGCCGTGGAACTGCATGCATATGGCCACCCAGTTGGCCCGCAGGTTGCCGTTGTGCGCCAGGTCCACGATGGCCGCCGCCGCAGACGCCGCCGCCGTCAGCAGCGCAACCATGATCTGCATACATGCATGCATCGGTTGTTAATCAATTACTGTTCGAATTAGCTAGAGAAGAAATCATTTATATGTATGTGTGTATGTATGTACCAGGTCGCAGACGAGAAGGAGAAGTCTCAGGCCGGTGGTCTGGGGCCGCAGCACGACGACGGCGGAGAAGGGGAGGGACAGCACCAGGTACCCGGCGGTGATCGCGTTGGCCACCATGAAGAACCTGCATGAGCATCCAACCCAAGACTCGCGTCAGCTTGCGTGCCATTATCAATTTATCATTTGCGTACGTGCAACTGCATGGCTACTATATATACGAGTATATATACTATACTGACAGGAAGGCCGGGAAGTCGTCGAATCTAGCGCGGAACTGGAAGAACTGGGTGAAGACGGAGAGCGTCTCGTCGGACGTGCCAGTGGCGATGGCGGCCGCCAGGGTGGGACCGAAGGCTGCGATCCGCAGGAGGAAGTCGAGGAGCGCCACGCACCGGCTGCCATGGTCTTTCCGCCGGAACAAGAGGATCCCGCGGGACTTGCGTGGCTGGGACGCGGTCGCGGCTGGGGCGGGGGCGGGCGCAGCGACGGAGGTGGTGGCCGGGGCCTTGTCGGCGGCGCCGATGTCGAGCATGACGGTGGCCTCCTGGCTGGTGCTCATGATTGCTAGCTAGCTACCTCTCGCTATTGGCACAGGCTGGCAGGAAGGGTTTAGATCAGGTACGTAGCTTTTGATTGCGAGATGAGTTGTGCGCACGAGTTGCATCTGCATGGAGGGATGAGAGGGATTTATATAGACAAGTTTGTGCAGGGGGAGGCAGGTAGCTAGGGTGGTGTGGTTCATGGACAGACGCAGAGTGAGTAGCCGAGCAGGAGTAGTTGACAACTGCTATGCTAGCAGCAAAGCAAGCAGATGATGCACTAGCCCCTCCTCCTAGTGGCGTTCGTTGGCGCGCTGAATAATAATACGGAGTACTATACAACAAGCTTGCATTGGGTCGCGACGCCAGCAGAATGGTGTTTCGCTCGTGCATGCACGGTACGATGCGCTGGCAGCAGCAATGTAGGAGTGAGTACCCTGTCTAGCTTCGGCAACGAGCTGGACTGCCTGGACAAAACTCCCAGCGACGGCTGATGCACAAAACTCCCAGCGACGGCGGATGCAGTATTTTAAGTTTGTGGTGTTATTATAAATTTATTAACTAGTTTTAGTGGAGCATTGATAGAGGTGAAAGAGAATTTCAATTATTATAAATTTATCGACTAACGATCATAACTTTTAACACTGCATTGAGCAATGTTGAGCTTACAGTTACAAGACTGACTAGACTACCTTATTAACATTAAATTAGAGAAGAGTACTTAGACTAACCGATAATGTATTGTTTAATGTGATAATACGAGTAATATCCACTCCTGTATATTAAGATAACAAGGTATACCAGCTTACTATTATTAACTCTAAATTAAATAATGATAGGATGAATTTTATCGTGGCATACCTTGCATACACAATGGATCCACCACAGTCGCTTGGCCTCTCTGGCTTGGGTAATTTCATTTTCGCCCCCGCGGCGCGCAATGCCCAGACGTGCAGAGCTCCTCCTCGTCGCCGTCACGCCGTGTTGTCCTTTCGTTACACCGTCCTGCGCGGTCTGGCCGGTGCTTACCCTGCGCCTTTCCTGCGTTTGCCAGCCATAGTTGCTCCCAGCATTAGCGACTGTCACTCCTCGTACAAACAACCAAACAAACTCTACAGACAACTAAACAACCAGATTTTGTATTATGTAGACCTAGCTAACCAAACAACCAGATTTTATATTACGTAGACCTAGCTGAGCCTAGCACAAACAACCAAAGCCCCCTACAGTGTCGCTCTTGCCAAAGCTCAAGCGGCATTAACAACTAGTCAAAGGGACGCAGCGCATATCCACAAAATTCGCCGACTGGCAGAGTCGATAACGTAGCACAGCATTAAACTGGATCAAGGATGGTGATAACGTCCAAGATTTGCAAGTGAAACAAGCTCTTCAACAACATTTCCAGCCTGATAAGAATTCCGTGATCTTCTCTAGAATATATCAATGGGGGCAAACACATATGAAACAAAACCAGAAAGGAAAGATAGGGAGAAAACACAACGCTTGCTGTACAAGTTTACACACCTACCAGCAAAGATTGACATGTACATCAACAATGCCTTTTGACAACAATACCTCTCTTTTTTTCGTTTTTCCCATTTTTGGGGGGTAGGAGGAACCAAGCCCAAGGTTTGCCCTTCCCCCCTCAATGTCGTGTCTGCAGGACTTATTCACCTTCAGTGTCTTTGCAATCTCTTTCAGGGCTTCTCTGCTGTCGCTTTCTTCCATATATACATCCTACATGAACATATGGACGAGGGACGACCTTTCTCACGTGCAAATCAGAACAAGGTTAACGAAGAAACCCCTAGCCAAATCGACAAATGACCCAACAGCTGCTTCCATAGCCAATAATTTTGTTGACAGCAACACCTGAGACGCAAAGAAGAAAAATTATGAAATGAAAGGCAAGGCAAACAATTTCGTACTCGTACTAATCTTTTCCTTCACAATATCCATTGTTCTTAGAACATCTCGAACCTACTCTAACAAAGTTCGAACACCACTGATGGACTTAAATGGCTGCACCAGCAAATGTCATTTGTAGCCAAAAAAAGCAGTATAGTAGTTAAACTGCTACTATGATACTAGGATTTGTTGGATGCATAATCCACAATGTATCAATAGAAACTGCATTTTACACAAACATGTTCAGAAATCTCAGGGATGACCCAGTAGCTAAACTGCTACTATGATACTAGGATTTGTTGGAAGCATATACCTGAAGTTATGTGCATTTTCTGGACTACAAATCTGTTCAGTCATATTCAATGTCCACTGCTGCTACTTGTCTCTTGGGCACAACCATCCTTGATTGCTTCTTGAGCTTCATTCTCCATGCCTAAAGAAAGCAGAGCAGCAGCCCGGAGATAAAATGCACTCGGCCATGTCGGAGATATTACTAACGCCTGCATTGCGTCACTGAGAGCTTGTTCTGGCATGTCATTCATCAGATATGACAGGCAACGCCGTGCATAAATGGTTGGGGAAACCATCGTACCAACTTCAATGAACTGCACACAACAAAAAGGAGCAAAGTCAACAGTAGCTCTGAGGTTTAAAAGTTTTTTGTTTTCAATGGACTGATGGTGTTTTTAAATAGTCACATAGTCCAGAAGTTGCTGCTTTCTCCAGTATTCTAAAGAAATCAGCACACTAAATGGAACTGCTCACAGATCTTATAGTACTAATTACACTTGATAGTGCAACTCGCCTGACATCTCCTGCAAATCCATAAAACACAAGAAACAGAGATGCAAAAGCAACCTGAGAATAACAATCAATTGCAGTGGAGAAATCCTTTTGTCGAAAAGCATTGTCACCCTTCTTCTTTGAGTTCAACGTATCTTGCATTTGATTCGTCCACATCTGAAACGAGAGCTGCAGCCAAGAAGGAAAATATAGTGAAACAAATGCAGCAAAGAAGGAAAATGCAGTGATCATGTGACAGCATAACACGATGAACAGATTCAGTGAATCAAATGCCACATCTCAAATCAAGGATTCATTCATTCAGAAAGAAGTTAATCTAATAAAGAAAAATGCAATCTGATGCCATCAACAAGAATATCATCACTTGAGGTAAAGCGTAAAATGTGCAATGACTAACAGCACAGATGATTGTATTGTTGTTCAACACATAAAAGATCTTTTGCTTGCTTGTAACTTTCTGAGAATGTTTCAGCAAGGTTGACCATACAAACAATCGTTATCACCAAAGAGTATGCATAGATCAAACTGCAAATGCTGTTAAAGTTAAACCCCTAACAAAAGTCAAGGAGAAAAAACTAACCTCATTTGCTGTTCCCTCGTCATCTTTGTACCCCGTCTTTTCTAGGATTTCATGTATTGCTGTCAGATCCTTTCTGAAACAAGCTTCAGCAAGAGGAGAAAGAGACAATGAATGAACAGATGCCACACCACCACGGGGTATATCCATCAGTTCATAAGATGGAGTCTGCAAAACATTTCAACATCACTGGAATTACAGTATTATAAAAAAAATTTACAAGCTCAATGAGGATGCCAAATCGCCCATGTTGAAATATTTAGACAAATATACAATCCACACTGAAAAAATGAAAATGTACTCCAAGCATAGTGGCATCTCCCATGTCCAAATAAACATGTAAGCTACTGAAAAAGGTTATGGAGGGAGTAAATGCATGTAATGCTTAGAGATAGAAATGGCCTATTTGAATACAAGGGCTGAAATGGGCATTGAAATCCATGGTGTAATTTCCTCAACATAATTTTGGAGGAAGGAAGCCTGAATTCAAGGGTGCCAAATTGAGAAAGGAAATATATTCACCTCAAGATCATTCTGAAGAGGAGCCAACGCTTGCACCAGAGATCTTACATTAGGTCGTTCACGGGGTTCATAGTGCAGGCATCTTGAAGCTAATCGCACCAGTTCTGTTCCTTCCTCATTTGAAAATTGACCCTCTAAACAGGAGTCTGTGAGCATGTTAAAATTCCGATCTCGAATCAGGTCAAGGGCCTGCGCATATTTGCACCAATATTAGTTAGTCTTTCCAAGATGAAGATATGTGAAGTCAAGCCTTGTTTATTGTTATATCCATTATTCTAAATAGCGCCATTCATGACCTTTATACTTTGACAAAGGCCTTTATAGTGGTCCAATTAAACAGATTTCGTTTCAAGTCCTTGAGAAAACTATTTTATCCTTCAATAGTCTAAACTATTAAGTAGTATGACTCAACCTCTAGCAATACACCCTCATGCAGTCATTCTCAGTGAATGAAACAATATATATGACATATTTAGGATTACATATTTAGTTTTGTGCTTTTCTTATTGCACATGTACATATGTATATTTTTGAATTGCTAAACTGCTTTCAAGGATGCAGCATAAATTATATTCAACCATGACAGGAGCCTTCTCTTTCCAGCATGCAAGTTCTTGGAAAAAGATGACTTCATATTGCTCAACAGAAATGAAGGACTTTGGAAGAAACAAGTGGGAAGCATGACTATGAGATCGATTCCCTCCCTGGGTGTAACTACTAACTACATTGTATTAGAAATTAATCTTCCTATGGACCAGTTATGCACACATTATTTTATTACATGATGCCATGCCAGTAAGTGTAAAATGGTGCATAGACGAAATAGAGCTCAAAATCGTACATGGCTAGGAGGAATATGTTTCCCACTAAGAACATCCAAGAGCAAGGTGCCAAAGCTGTATATGACACTCTCAGGTGTGATTCGTCCTGCAGGTAAACCAAAAGTAAATGCAAGAGGGAAACTGTAACAAAAGTAAAAAAATAAGAGAACATCTTTTGCAGCAGTAGAGCTTAGACAAAGTTTACCAAATATACATTTGCTGCCTAGTACGATGAAGAAAAAAAGTAACTAATACATTTTTCCGAACCTAACATGGAGCCAAAGGCCATTCAAAAGAACTAGCTGCCAATATTATTAATTTGGAAATGCTATAAGTAATGGTCAGTTCAGATCTCCAATCAAGTAGATTCAATTCATAGAAGAAACAGCCATTATGGTGCAAACTGTAAGAATCTAACTTACGAAGTCAAAAGGCTTTTAATTTAACATAACTTAGAAACCGCATCATATCGGAATGCTCCATCAAATAGTTGAACCCTCCCAACTTTACAAATGTTAAAGATGTCCACATGGACAAGGTACAAGTCATGGTACACAGCAACATTATTAAAACAAAACTCGTCAACAATGTCTTATGAGTTCCTGACTAGAAAGATTCTGTAAAGATCATAACACTCACAACAAAAGACCATAACAAAATAAAGTTTTAGGATGTGTGAAAAAGTAAGAATGGACCAACCAGTCCTCATGTATTCTGGAGGAGTAAATGCCAAGTTCGTACTATAGCTTTTGCCATCTCGACTGTTCTTCATGAGGCCAAAACATGAAAGCCTAGGGTTACAGTCCTGCACGTGTCAACAACATGGAAATGTTATAAAACACATAGATGACCACATTGGCACATTGCAAAAGAAATATATATGATACTCACATCATCAAAGAGAACTCTGTAGGCATTAAGATCATGGTATAGAGCACGCCCCATACTGGTGCAATATTCTAAAGCCTCGGCAAGATAGAGCACAACTCTTAATCTCATGGGCCACTTCATTGCTTGTGACTCCCCTGTGAAACCGTGCAATAATGAGAAAGTTTGCAAATATAACATCATTTTTAGGACTGGTGGTATTACATCATTAATTTTGTGAGACATTAGAAAGATGTATGCCAGGAGAGGCAAGGAAAATAATATCAATGGATCTCCCCAGAAGTTCAGATGCCTTGGTCCACTTAGAGACCCAAAGAGAAAGCTCCAATATAGACTATAGAGTGCATGAATTTCTGCCCAGTTATGTGCCAAGTACCAAATGTCACTATGAACAATGTTATGAAAAGAAATAATACAACAGCCTGCCCAATTTACTCTCGGATGCTAATGTAGATATCCTATTTATATATGATGCAGAAAGTGTAACCATGAACAGAAACCAGTTAGATGTGATGCTAGCAACCTAAAAGCTCTAAGGCATTGGTTGAGAATGAATAAAATGATAGTAAACAAACTAAGATACGCATAACTACAATAGGAAATGTGGGTTGCAGGGCAACTCACAATGGAAAAGATGTTTTGCTAGTGTGTCATTGGGCATGTACTCTGCAACAAGCAATCTCTCATCACCTTCACAGCAACAACCAAGCAAATTCGCTAACCTTTTGCTCCGGAGCTGGCCGACTGATTTAGCTTCTTCCTGAAGCATAGTTATTTCCCCCAAAATCCTTATTAGCAAATCTTAGAGAACTTACCACATCCACATATAAGAAAGCAAACAAAAAACCTTATCAACAAAGATGAAGTACTTTTCACCGTTCACACAAAAAGAAATGTCATCGGTATGGACAACAGACTGCTAAAACTTGCAGAAATCCCTCTATATTACTTGCTGTTTTTTAAAGAAAAGTAGTATGCATGATAGTAACTATAAACAGATGACATGATAGTTAGTGAATTAAAAGACCGCAATTGACAAAATAAAGAGGCATATAAAGCACTGTGCACAGGCAGAGCTTAGACGGCTAGACCTAATCCAGTAAAAATACACAATGTTGACAACAAGGCATATAATTATAATTACTGACACCAACTCACACGGAGCAATTAATGGAGTGATTTTGCAATCAAACATGTAATCCACAAAATGATGGGGCTACTGGTTGTAATGATTGTTGTCTCACACTTGTTTAGCATTGGAATCTAATAATCATACCAAAAAGGATATGTTGTGCAAACAGTTGGCAAGTGCCACAATTTGATCTGCAAGCCATCATTTTCCACTCAGAAGCAAAATAAGTAAAGAACAAGCATGCATCTCCCATCTCAGGGACAGGTACGCATCAACCACCTTCATGATAAGAGACAACTCAAGCCTACATATCAATTTATCCGCACACAAGTTGCACAGACTGAACAATTCACACAATAACCACCAAGAAACCAACGACCGTTACCATCCAGCAAATGCACATCGTTACGAACGCAAAAGGGTTAAGGCAATAAGGATACCAAGAACTGCCGCGGATCAGGCCATGCGGAGCGGTTGAACCTCTTCACGGCGATGCGCCGCTGCGCGTCGAGCTTCCCCTTGTATACCACGTTGGGCGCCTTCTCACCGTGCTCAGACACGATGTTCTCGACCGCAAAGCCTGAGGTGGCCAGCCGCAGCTGCTCGAAGGAGAATTCCTGGAAGGCCGGCAGCTCGTACGACTCCCCATGCTCCTCCTCCGCTACGCAAAAACAAGTGCCCGCTCAAATTACCCCGTTACTACGAGCTTGCAGCAAAAATCACAGTAATATGTAGAACTAACGAAGACAAGTTTGCACCCCCAACCCCAAATCACTAACAGAAATGCTATATAATCTGTAAAGAGCGGCTCAAATTGAAACAGTTTGTCCATACTGCAGCAGATATCACCACCAAATGGATAGGGAGAACAAATTAATGTCAACTGGAGTCAGCTTAACAACCTTCCGAATGCGGAGACTGCGACCCAGTTTAACGAAACAGTGGCTATATCTAGGCGAAAAATTGAGCCAAACTCAGCAGAGAAAAAAGTAAGATCGCGAACGCCGACAATTTCTCGAAGAGGGAAAGCGAGCTCCAAAAATTGCAGAGGAAAAAGGGGGGAGATAGAGCATTCTGGAAGGCATCACACACCCGTCTCCGTGTTGTCGATGGTTACCCCGTGGTGCTGCGACCGGAAGCAGCAGCAGCAGCAGCAGCAGCAGGAGACCACCTTGGACACTCGCCCGCCCATTTCGATCCTCCGTTCAGCAACCGAAGCAGCAGCAGCAGCCGCAGCAGCAGCAGCAGCAGGAGACCACCTTGGACACTCGCCCGCCCATTTCGATCCTCCGTTCAGCAACCGAAGCAGCAGCAGCAGCCCTGCAGGAAGCAAACAGAGAAGCAGCAGCAGCGCCATGAGAAAGCTAAGCAGGGAAGAAGCAGCGCAGAATTACGAACGCCGCCCTCGGCTTGGATCTGCCCGCGCCCCGCGGAGCCGAGTCGAAAGCACGAACTCGCCTGAGCACGCGAACCGGAGCGGCGGCGCGAGACCGAGGCGGAGCGGAAGACGACGGAGGCGGAGGCGGAGGCGGATTGGATTGGATCTCTCTCTCTCCCCCCCCCCCCCCCCCTCGCTTCGGGTTGTGGCTGCCTGCTGCTCTACTATTATTCGCTAATACCGCTACAACTCCGTCGCTAATACGGTTTATTTCGCCGAGAATATTATCGTGTTATTTATTTATTTATACCGACATGCCTGCGCTGTACTAGCTGTACTGCGTTTGAGATTATGAGCTGGTCGAGTTTAATCTCGCGGTAATTACCTACCCTGCTCTGCATCTGAGTGCGTTTTCAACTCCAGGAAGCGCAAAAATAGATGTAGCTCGTGAGCTGCTCCCGTCGCCGGCGCCACCAGACCACGCCGCCGCGGCTTATGCGCGCCGTCGCCGTCGCCGTCGCCGTCGCCGGACTAGAACCTCAGCAAGGCGTGTAGTGTTGGAAGCTTAGGTTGCATCTGAAAAGAAGCCCGGCTTTGTTGAGCTCGTGCACACGCACGCACGCACGCACGTAGCCGAAATGATGAAAAGAGGCTCGACGCTTTCTCTTTCTGCCAGCCTCTCTCTCTGTCAGTACGATACGTGCGTGCTAGAGCGATACGCGGGGACCAAACCTTCAAATAAAAAATGCAGCATCTTTGTGTGCAACTTGCATTCTCTACGGGTTTGACCACCGTTCAAATGGCACGTTACCAGAAAAGATAACTAGTGCTGGTAGTAATTACTAAATACTCCTACAACAGTATGTTTCTGACTTGCAGGCGCAAAGTCAAACAGTTGTCCATCCGGTCAGTCCGATTCCGGGCGTGCGAACCGTGATTACGTTGTACACACTACGAGTCTACGACATGTACGTTGTACATGGCCGTGCATCCTGCAGTTTGCTGCGTGTCAATTAACTCGACGGTGACGAGATAATTAATGCGTCGTTAACAATTAATCGATCTGCCAGAACTACGCGAAAGCGATGCAGGGGAAGATCTGTAGCTGTCCGCGAATCGAGAAAGGAAGTAGAGAGCGTTTGATTGATTGACATCGGTAGATCGATCGATCGATCGATCAGTCAAAAGCGAGCCTGCGACAGGAGAAAATGGTGCAGCAACTTTATTAGTTAGTGAGGTCACGAGCCTGACGGATCGCCCAAACCAAACCACTCTCACGCGGACGCGACACGCTGATTGGACTGATTGGAAGAGTCGATCTGTAAAACGAGGTTGCTGTCAGATGAGATTTTGGATAAGCTGAGGTTTTTAATATTCTAAATTTAAATTTATTTTTAAATTTTATAACTATTAAGTAATTTCAATCGTTTGGATATTATTCATATTCTAGAAACAGGCTCTCGCTATCTGTTTAGGTTGGTGCAATGAAGTGTAACAGAATGAGACGAGCTTATTTTTTATGTTATTTGGTTTGAGATCAAAGATGTGATTGTAACATCTAAAAGTGAATATTCCGTATAGATATGGGATGAGGTTGTCTGTTCAAATCGAGCAGACAGGCTCATTCCACTTTCTCGCTCATGTGGAGGGGATGAAGCTATGCGGCACGACGCAATTGGGGTGCGGCCAGAGGGCGGTGTAGCGGCGGCAGGGGTGAGGGCGGGGCGGTGGCGGAGGTAGCACGGCACAGCAGGGGCAAAGACATGGCCTCTGGCCGTTCGATGGTACAATGGTGCCGTGGTGCAGAGAAGAAGAATGTGAACAAGAATATGTGAAGCTCATATGACAGATATTTCATCTATTTCCTCAATAACTTTAACCAAACAAAAAATATAAGATGGCTCTATTCCAGCGACTAAATAAAAAATTAGATGGTCCCATAAAAAAGTTATACGATCATCTCACTAAAAAAGAGGATGAGATAATTCTATCTCATTTAGTCTCGTAACCAAACACACATTACAGTCTAATCGAGTCCATAATTCTGCATTTCTCGTGCTGTGCTAGGAGCAACAAGCGCTGAGCTGGCGGCCGTGCCAAGTGGCTGTTAAGTGGGGTGCCCCTTAAGCTAACAGGTCGATTTGATCTGTAACCTGCGTGCCCAATGGATTCTCGCTGCTGTGTGTGCGCGCTAGTTAGTCATCAACTTATCATCATGCGCAAGATCGGATTTGATTAAGCTAAGCAGAACAAAGGAACAGCTATTATCTGACGAAATCCTCACTAGTCCCTCTTTTCACGTAATACTCAATTGTTTTGTTGACGTAGCATCCTCACTAGCCTCGTACCTAGTACTGTATAAAAGTTATCAGGCCTCTGATTAGTGTTGTTTTCTTCTCATAATCGAAGTCGAAGAGGAGATGGATGGGTCGAGCTGGAATGACGAGCTACATAGCTGGAGGAATTGCACCTTTGTTTATATACCCTTGTCAGATCAACAACCACTAATTAACATGGCATATAGTCTTTCGTATCGCCTCTGCCGACCCTAACATATACCACTCAAATTAGTCAATGCTGCTGCTTCGTTCTTAATTGTT
>KE373311.1:118527-137792 GCA_000418225.1 Zizania latifolia | reverse complement strand
GCCCGCCGACGTGATTGGCCAGAGCACGGCATCGACGTCTACCGCTGGTTGCGCCGCGTTCGCTGCGATGCCAGACAAACTCGTGCTGCCGCTGTACACGTACGGTGGAAAGAGATTGTTTGCAAACTGGAATATTATGGTCGTCTCTTGTGATATATGCTGAAACATTTTTCACTTATACAAGGTTGAACACCAACACTAAGAACTATTACAGCTCTAGTTATAAGATTTATACTATATCTATATAGTTTGGTCTTTGGACGATAAAAAATAATGGATTATATTTTTGTTTTTAGTATAAAATAAAAATCATAAAAATCAGCTGAATACCCTCATTTCACTTACAGTTTCAACTTCAAGATTTCTAAAAAAAAGTTTGTAGCTATCTACTTTACCAAACAAACTCTTTGTTTTCGTCTCTCCACCAAATAATTGAGGAATTATATAGACTAAAACAACATAACAACAAACTGAAACTAGAAAACTCATCAAAGTAATCAGGCCTTTTTTATCGCTTGTTACGTACGAACATAACCTTGTGAAGTAACTACGATATCGCCATATCGGTACTCGGTAGTTTACTGAATTAGGGCTACTTTTGTACGCTCACGTACGCACGCTAGAATGAAGGAGTATCGTTCTATTCTATTCAATTCTCTCAACCGTCTATTTTCCTTAAAAAACATTCTTATTAAGGGACTCTTATAACCTTTACAACATAGTCATAATTATTAAATAAATAAAGACATAACTGATCCTGATTATTAATTATATGATTGATTATAATTATTAATTAAACTTATTGTATTTTTTCGTTTAACACTTAATACGTTTCTAGTTTGAAATATAAGCTACGAATAAACTTTTTCATACGGATCTGAAAAAAATATCTGGAAAAAAATCTGAGCTGGAGTGCTGACAGGTGGGGGCTGGAGTCGGCATCGACTGTAGTGGCGTGGGGGCGGGTAGCGACAGGCCACCGCCCGCGACGACGAGACGGAAACATGGAACGGAAGGGCGCGCGCCCAACGAAACGGAGCAGATCGATCCGCGGCGCCGCTCCCCTCTTTTTTCGCCTTTCGACGTCGTTCGTTGGGCCAAGCAAGGAAACGGAACCAAATCTTATCGGCTCCTGTGTGGGCGCGCGCCGTCCGTTCCACCCGTGCCCATCCTGATCGCTCGCCGCCGCACCTTCACCTCCTCCTTCTCTCCTCCTGGCTCATGGCTGGGCAGCATGTAGGCCAACCGCGTCATCTTATCTCTCGAGCCCCATCATTTCATCTGATCTAGTATCTCATCTCAATATCTCATCTCTTCTCTTCCCCTCCCCTCCTTTTGCTGCAGCAGCACGACCAGAGCAGAAGAAGACCTCCCAGCTGCTTCCTTCATCTCCGTCCGTGCGTGCGTGCGTGCTATTCTCCATCGTCGTCGTCGTCGTCGTTGTTTCGGATCTGATTTATCAAGAGTGTGTAGACGCCGGCCAGTTTGATCTGTTCGGCTGGGGGAGCTCGGTGGCACGGTGATCGATGCATGCATGGATGGCAAAGAGCTCTTCTCACCGTCCGAGCTGTCATACTACGCGCAGCAGCAGCAGCAGCATCATCAGCAGCAAAGGATGCTCGGCGGAGGGCATAGCCCGTCGCCGCTGGCCGGGATGCACGGCGGGCCTTCCGTCATCCGCCCCATGCCCAACATGGGCATGAGCCCCTCCGCGATCCTCCAGTCCATAGGCGGGGGCTCGCTCGCCGGCATGCAGTTCCATATGGATCCCGCGCCGTCGCCATTGCTGCACAACAGCATGGGCTCCGTCTCTGCCTCCGGCTCCGCCACCGTGCCGGTCGCGCCTCCGGGCTCCAGCTCTATGGAGCCGGTCAAGAGGAAGAGAGGGCGGCCGCGCAAGTATGGCCCGGACGGGACCATGAAGGTGTCCGCGGCGGCGCAGCAGCAGCAGCTGATGTCCACCCCGCCGAGGATGGGCTCCATGTCCGGGGCCGACATGATGGCCGGCTCGGGGTTGGACGACTCAGCTCAGAAGAAGCGGCGGGGGAGGCCGCCGGGCACAGGAAAGAAGCAGCACCTCTCGTCCCCAGTTGGTAAGCTCTCCGGTAAGTCCATAATCTTACTATATATAGACAGCTTCCACTCTGCCATGTTGATGTTCTCTATTGGCAGATTTTTCTATTCAAATACTCCATTGAATTCTGCCATCCGTGTTACATTGATAATCTGAAATCTGAAATTTATTAGCTTCTTTACAAAAAAACATATCGTATCATGTCAAGCCTTACGATGGCAAATTCCAGTAACAAAAGCGAATTGCATAGTCTTATGTTGGCTGCTATCTTTCGTACCAAGATTTATTCTGCCAATCTACGATCCAATGTTGGAGAAATCTTTCATCAGCTGTCTAGTTGTTTGCAGAAAACAAATGAACTGAGTGATGGTTTCAGCTTCATTTCCATGCCCTGATGATCATCTTGGTTGTGATATATATCGTGTTCGTGCAGGCAATGCGTTCAGTGGCTCAGCTGGAACGAGCTTCACCCCGCATATCATCACGGCGTCTCCTTCAGAGGTTGCTCAGCTCACTCGCTACGAACTGATCGATGTTGGAGTAAAACATAGGCATGCTAGCTAGATCTTGTGGTGAACTGACAGGCGACATTGTCGATCAGGACGTTGCAGGGAAGATCGTGGCGTTCGCGAACCAGTCGTCGAGGGCCGTGTGCGTCCTCTCGGCGACGGGCTCCGTCTCCAGGGTGGTCCTCCGCCACTCGGCCGACGGCGCCTCCGCCATGTCAAGGGTGGTCCATGCCTCCGCTCACTATAAGAGCCCTGCCATTTACGAGGTTTTAGTTGCATTGCCACTAGCTGTTTCTTCTTCTTGCTCGATTCATAGCTGTAATTTGACAGCAGTGTAAGTGTTTGCAGGGGCTGTACGAAATCCTGAGCCTGTCCGGGTCTTACAACCTGATGAACGAGGGGTCTCAGAACCAAAGCGACGGGCTGAGCGTGACGCTGTGCAGCCCCGAGAGGCATGTCATCGGAGGTGTTCTCGCCGGAGCATTGGTCGCCGCCAGCACCGTCCAGGTACCAGATCGCCTCATCTCCTCTGCCATTAGCCAAACTGTCTGTTTCATTTCATCCATCATCAAAGTAGCCATGTAGCACTGTCAGGTTGCAAATGATGCTCTGGTAAGTTTTGATCAGACATGAGAATATGAGATTCAGCTCCTGCCTTTTAATGTGTTTTTAAACATTAAGTGATCCTACAGCACAATTAACCAAAGTTATTATAGCTGGAGATATGATCAACCAGAGCACTCGATTTTAGCACTGATCTTTGTTTGTGATGCTGATTTGCATGTGCAGGTGGTTCTAGGGACTTTTGTTCAGGGAGGGTCGAGGCCAAAGTCGAAGAAGGCCGGGAAACAGGCGGCGGCGGCGGCGGCGTTCAGCTCCGACTCGCTGACCGGAGGGCAGGACGCGTCGCCGAGCTCCGGGCATAACCAGAATCTAACGCCGCCGCCCTCTGTAACAACAGCAGGAGGGTGGCCTAGCTCCGCGATATTTGACACGAGAAGTTCCAACATTGATATCAACTCATCTAGAGGCTAGCTCATTTGTCGATACTTCCAGCTCCAGAATTTGTCTTGTTTCACAGAGAATACCCCAAGCTACACTCTGTAATAGCCTCTTCAGTTTTTGAGCCGTTAATTCTTGTAGATTATTCACTAGGCAGTGTTGCATGCTCAGAGCTGTGTAATCCCAACCAGATAATCTTGTTTTCTTTCACCGACATATGCTACTGCCCAACTTGTACATTCAGGTTTCTTCAGTATTTTTTCACCTTTTCTTTTCATTATGTACAGCACACAGTAGCATAAAACAGTGTAGGTTCCTCTTAACAGGGTATGCATACAGAAAACAGCAGCAGCATCAAGAAGAGAGAGAGGCACACACACACAACAACAAAAAGAAGATGCATCATCTTCAGTTCTTCACAGAGAGACCTCTAAGCCCCTAGCAGGTTCTTGATGTCATTCTGCAGAAGCAACCACCACCTGGTGAGTCATCCATCATGCTTGTGAGGGCAGAGAAAATGGAAAACTGAGACTGTTCTATCACCTCAATGCTCAATGGGGAGCTGGTTGGTGCATATCTGTTCACCACATGCCCCTCTTTGTCAACTAGGAACTTGGTGAAGTTCCATTTGATGCGTTCTCCGAAGAGGCCACCTCTCTGTGACTTCAAGAACTTGTACAGTGGAGCAGCATTGCTGCCATTCACATCAACCTGTCGACAACTCGGACACTTTTAGATCGAAACAACAAACAAGTGGAATTGCTCTTGGAAGCTAACACAGAAAAAGGGAAAGATTGTCACTGGTTAGACCTTGCCAAAGATAGGATACTCTACTTTGAAGCGGGTGCAAGCAAACTCCACAACCTGCTCATTGCTACCTGGCTCCTGTCCGGCAAACTGATTGCATGGGAATGCCAATATCTCCAATCCTAATTACAGCAGAAAAAGAGAAAACGTAAATGAATCTTGCACATAAATCATAATTGAGGTGTGTTACAGCAGCAAGGAGAAACTGAAAGAATTGATGAAATGCAAAACTGGATGGCAGCGAGAAAATGTACCGAGTTATATCGGTCAACAAGTACCTTTGTCCCTGTATTTCTCATAGAGCTGACCCAGTTCAGTGTAGTTGGAATTTGTCAGACCACTGCAGGGACAACAACTCAGGTGGTGAAGTACAGAGCTTCTCATGGGAGAATTTGGAATGAAAATGCATAGCACAATACCATCGAGATGCGACATTCACAATAAGAACAACTTTAGCCTGGTATCTGCTGAGCTCCACATCATTCCCCCTTGCATCCTGCAGAGTTATTCCACAGACGTTCTTTGAACAGAATGGAATCAAGTAGGATAAATGAGAACAGAAACCCTGGCAGCACTGAAAAGCACCATCTCCTGTTCTTTTACTTTCAGTTTTCAAATAGTCTGGTTGCATTGGTTCACAAACATTTCAACATGCTTTCTTCAAAACTTGCCATACAAACCCTGAACATGCTTAATAAAAGAAAATTGTGTTCCAGAGAAATGTGAGGGAATGATAGGCACTCCACATACCTTCACAGTGAATTCATGGATGGAGCCAGCGAGCTTTGAAGATGACTCAGCTGCGCCCATCTTTGCTTACTCTTGGAGAAACCACTGGAAGAAGGATTGGAGAAGAAAAGCAAAAAGACAATGAAGGAACATGAAAAAGAGAAGTGTGACAATTGGCAAGTACCTACTACCTACCATGAAATTTATTTCTGCATTTTAGCAGGCATTTCCCTTGAGAATTCCCCCTTTTTTTGCAGTCCAAACGTTCTCCATAGATGCTAATGCCAACCACAAAAAGTGCAAAGCATGATAATTGAATGGGCAATTTCTAAATCACATGTATTTCAATGGTACAGAATGCTGCTGTGAGAAGTAGACAAGATATTTTGTGCCCACAAGGCCACAATGACAACACAAGCTGTTCCTGTCACTTATTTTTGGGCATTCTTCACTTATACTGCACCGGAAATCGCAATATAATGGAAAGCCAAAGAAGCATACAGTGTGTTAAACCATCAATCTATGCTGAATGCTGACCTGTTCAACAATATTTTTACTACTGGGCAACTAGATATTTCAAAGATGACTGGCACAACACCATAACCTGATAGTTCACAGCAAGCTTCTGCATTCAGCAGCTAATACGATATACAGGCTCTCAAGTACTGAGGAACACACAGTTACAAATAACAACAGAGCGAAGCCGGACTACAGTAACCAGCATGGAGTATTCCAAATGATCACAACGATAAGATCACAAAACGGCAGCCTTTTTATAGCATGCTGTCAGTCCTTGCTGGCAATCGTCTGAAGAAGTTCACTGGTATTGAAGGCAACCTATATCTGAACCTGGGATGCCTCATGATATAGAACCCTCCTAATGCTGCAAGAACTTGGAGTGGTGTAACATACAGGACTATTGCTGCTATAAGACAAAGGAGGACAAATATCGATGTGGCCCGAGGATCCCTCCAGCTAAGCAGTGCCTGAATCCTCTCCCCTTGAGTTGCTATATCACCAACCACAGTCTGTATTCTTCCAGCAACACTCCTCAGCCTATCATACCTCATCCTAACAATCTCAGGACTCCTGCTTGTTGGTAATGTGTCAAACTCTTCATCAAGTTCATCTGGGTGAACAGCCTCCACATGAGAGATCTTAGTGTTCATGTGTGGAGGATAGCGAGGTCGGTAACGGTAGTTCCAAACCCCTATAAGAAACATGTACAAGAACATTGTTGGGAGTATGAGCTCTGGAAAGCACACTAGCATTATAAAGAGGATGTGAACAAGCACGGTGGTAATGGGGTTCCTCCATGAACAGACACCACTAAACCACTTGCTAACTGCAAACAAGCCTGAGAAGACAGACATGAGCCTGAAGAAGTTGGCTTTGCTTCGCCTCATGCTCCACAAGTGAGAATCAAAATCTGACATGTACTCAACAACTTCCTTTCTTAGAGGTGGTTCCATTCGGCCAAGTCGAGCAGACACAATCTGGACGGCTTGATAGCGCAGCATGTCAACCTGAAGCACTGGTATTGGGCGGACATAGTGCATCTTTGGTAGCAAAGGTCGAGAGTACAGGTACATCATGTTCACTAACGAAGTTGACGAAAATCGTATGGCCAAGTGCAGTTCACCCATCTTTTTTACTCCTGATGGATGTAGAACTAGGAGGGGATATGAGTGTGTGTAGACGCGGCCAGTTTCAAGAGTGGAAAGACGAATCCGAACCTTGCCAATTTTCGCATCTTTACAACTGGATGTTTTCTCATCACCTTTCTCTCCAAGCTGGCCATTGTCAAAAGCACCAACAGTCAGGACAGTTGCAGGATCATAGACTTCCCAGGTATATTGCTCATTGAATTTAGGGTTCGGGTTGTTGACGACGGTACGTGTCCGTACCCACTTTGAACCATATTTAGCAACACAGTAGGTGTCTGATGAGCCTTTCCCATCTCGTGTTTTCATTGGAACAATCCCTTGAGCACCCAGAATTCCAAGCTCGAGCAACCCAATGGACGGCTTCCAGAGTTGCTTGGCTGTTGGTCTGAGGTCACTGCTGTAGTTAGTAGACTCATCTAGAACATGGTACCCTCCATCAAGGCAGAGACGGAGATGAAGTCGAGTAGAGAACTTTTCCTTCTTCAACTGATCCACGTCAACAAGTACCGGCTTCTCAAGACTGAACCACTTCCCATGGATAATACGATCATCAGCTCGTCTATCAATCATTGTCAATGGTACAATTACACGACCAAGAACCTCATCTTTGTTAGGACTTACACGATCTTCAAGTGAAAGAATAAGGTGATCCTCAAAAGGTTCGGCAGCCACGAACATTAGGTCTTCATTCCAGAAAGGGTTGAGATTTCTAGCTTGAACAGGTTTTGTCCTCCCCAGCTGATGCCCCACTTGTGCTCTTACAAAAACATCTGGATAGAGGGTCTTATTAGCTATGGCAACATCTTGGGCCTCGATTATATTAACTCGCAAGTACCATAGCCTCGGAGCATGGTAAACTTTGGACTTCATGTGTGTTATGGCAGATGCATCAAGCGTTGCAGCATCCGAATGCCATGCATCAGGAAACGCCTCATCGTCTTGGGTGCCGATCCAAACTGCAAGCATCAGCTCACCCTTCGACGTATCCCCAGTCTTACCAACAAGGCGGTACCATTCTGGGGCCAGTGGACTGTCAGGGGGCACACGCATTGGAACATCGTTCAGATCAAATCGCGCCAGGCCAACAAAGTCATCTTTGAGCAAGTCCTTGTCTTTGACAACAACTTCAAGAATAGATGCCTGCATACGATCTCTGGAAAAGGCAAAGACCGCATTCCACTCTGGATTCTTCTGCTTCTCAAAGTGTTTGGTTATGCCCCTGTAGTTGCCAACTCTCACTTCAACATAAGGATCTAGGCTTCCAGTGATGTCCTTGTCAGGCAACTCCCGTGCCTTGACCACACGCACAAAAAGATACTGCATTTTCTCCACTAGGTCATAGGTGTTGGCATGCTTGTCAGCACGACGTATAACCCGGCCACCAACAACCTGCCCCCCACCAAGAAATGGACTAGTTTCTTTGAGTGCATAGTCCACGGGTTGCTGAGAGGCTGCTGAATACATTCTCACAATCTTGGGTGGTTGAGGTTCCGGCTTCATCTGGTCAACAGCAACAGCATACTTGGAAGGTTGCTCGGCAATAGAAGCTGCTACATGGCCATGCTGCTGATGGTGTACCTCCTTAGCTATGGTGTGCAATGTTTTCACCTCAGCCCTGTGCTCCTGGGATGTGTTGAGATTTATACCAGTTATGTCAGCTGCTATTTGCTCTGCCGGCGTTGGAGGAGGATTATTTGAAACAGGATCCATTGCCAGAAGAGGGTTTGAAGCTTTGATGGATGGGTCATTGGTGATGTATACCTTCAGACCCAGTTCCCCCTTCACACGTGAGAACATCCCTCGCTTCTCCAGTGGATAATGCATGACAACCGCATCAGGATAGGGCACGAATGATGTTCCAGCAATTCTGACCTTGCCAAGAAAGGACCTGGAACCATCAATGGATTTGTTCACGCTGTAGAGGTACGCTTCAAGGGCAAGCTCAGGGAGATTGGAAGGATCTGACACGTTGAAGTAGAAACTCTCATTCCACACTGGGTTCAGATCCTTGTTCTTGACAGTCGTGCGGAATTGCTGGCCATCAAACATAAGCTCGACACAGGCACTTGCAGAACCTTGCCCATCCTTGGGCATCAGGTCATGAGCACTTACGACCTCCACACCCAACTTGTATGCCGCCATTGCCACTGACGATGTTGTTGCTTGCCAATTGCTATACCATGCTGCACAAAAAAGAATCATCTGTAAGCACCATTGACTTCGAGCAGGATCCACGGGCTAGCTGTTGCTGTTGCAGTTGCAGCCATAGACTTTTTGTAGCAGCAAGGAAAAGCAACTTTGACAATTGGTGCAGGAAAAAAAAAGCAAACTTGATGTACCATATAAACAACTTTGACAATTGGCGCAGGGAAAAAAGAAGCAAACTTGATTTACCATATATACAAACAACTTTGACAATTGGTGCAGGGAAAAAAGAAGCAAACTTGATTTACCATATATACAAACAACTTTGACAATGGATGCAGGAAGGAAATTCAGACTTGATTTACGATATAAACAGCTGCATTTTTTCCATTCGACAAGAACGCGCAACACGAAATACTTATGGCCGAATACTGTAGCATGTCTACGTCAGATGAGACATCCACACGCTGAATCCCCGTGCTTAGGGATCATAACATCGCAGGAATCACTAACGCTTTTGACTGATTGCGATGTGAGCAGACGGCGACGAATACAGAATCTAGAAACTATTAGTTTTTGCTTACAGGGCGAGATGTATATCTGAATATATATCTGTAATCCAAGTGGAGATGACTTCGGAGGAGGAAGGGATACCTCCGACTCGCTTCGAACCGAGATGGAGGCAGCCGGCAGGTGGAATGAGGTCGGCCGCGTCGGCCCTCGAAACCTTCTCGCCGGCGGCCGTGGCGTGCAGCAGATTGGAGAAGGCGGTTGGAAGACCCAGGCAGATCCGGCCGAATGCCGTGAGAATGAGAGAGCGGCAGCGAAGCCCGGTCGCTGGCTGCTTCACTCCGCTGCCATGGTGTCGTCGCTGAGGAGGTGGGGATGGGATTATGGGCAGAGCCGCAGAGGAGAGGCGTCCCCCGGGTGAAAGGAAGCAGCTTGTCTTTCTCGTGAGCAAGAGGAGCAATGCGTCGCGGAGACGAGACGACTCGTACTGGCACTACTCTACTATACTCACTCTGCCACCTCTTTCTTCCCCCAAAACTGCCCTACGGTATGATACGACGTCCACCGATTCCATTCCATTCCATTCCCGGTAGAATCGGTTTGGTAGAGTAGATCTCGTTGCGTAGCTTAGCGGAGGAAAAGGAAGAATTAATGGAGGAAGAAGAAGATGCGAGAGAGAAACAATTCGCTCGTGCTAGGAGCGGTAAACGCGGCGGAGGCGACCAGCACGTCACATGCAACGCGCGAGGCCGCGGCGCCAGCGAAAACGATCGCGCGCAAGTCAAAAGTCGCACCCATAGCGAGGCTGCAAGCAGCGAGGGACGGGTCCTGCTGTTTGCGGTGGGGTCGTCGCGTGGGCACATGAACGATAAGTGGGACCCACAAGTTAAGTGATCTAGTTGACCATAAGTAAAAAAGGATCCAGAATCAGTTTCATCGGAAAGTTTGTCACCCTGCTCTGCTCTGTGCACCAACAAAATTAGTTGGGCCATATGAAACCCAATTAGCAAACTCTTGTTGTAAGGCCCATTTTTTCTTAAAAAATTATAAAAAGATGCAGAGTTGGGGATCGTTTTCTAGGGTGGACTCTGACGCCTCATTCACTGATCTCTTGCCGCCTGCTGGGACATGTACTAGCATAAATATTACACTTAATTGATATTTGAACCGCGATTAAACTGGCTGTTAGATCGGTGGACCGGTCACCGGGACAGTGAGATGAACGGCTCGAGTAGCACCCAGGTTAATAAAACCGTTCGGTAACTAGGGTTACCGCTTAATTATCGATATATCGTTCGTGCTCGGCATCAGTATACCGACCGGTTTCATTTAAAATTTAAATTAGAAATTGAAAAAAATTGAAAAAAATCATAAAAATAGTAGGTAAATTAATATGATTTATGGTGAAATTAGTTTTCAAAAATATTGAACTATCACAAAGTTATGAACCAAACAAGATAAACAAAAATGCAAAATGCAAAAATAATTTATTTTTCAATCTTTTTCACTCGTTATTGTTTGATTCTTTACATGCAGACCTCTTGAATTAATGTCATATGTTTGATCAAATAAAATATCATTCTTAATGAGTGTTGCCTATTAATTATTTGTTCTAAGTCTATTGATCCATAAGCAATCACACTGTTAAGTCATAAGACTTATTCTGTTGATTCATGAGCACGTAAGATCTGTAGCTGTTGGTATGTTAATTCACATGCACGTAAAGTTTAACGATTCACATACACATAAGGTACTGGCTCCTGGTATATTGATTCACATGCATACAAAGTTTAGTGATTCACATGCACATACAAATTTGTTGTTGCAATGTCATTAAGTGACTAATATTTATTTTGTTGTAGGCGAGACATGTTATACGCATGCCACTCAGGACACAGACCATGATATGCCACCCGAAAAGAGGACAACAATTACTCCTCGAGGTCAACAACAAACGTTCGACACTCCTCAGGATAGTTATAGCTCTAGTTCTGACTCTATAGCGTACGGCAATATCACTTATGGGTAACCTATTCATATCCTTATCCAATTCCAGAAGCTACTCCTACTAGATATGTATACGAGTGACAAGATTCTCAATTTTATTCTATATTATATGAAGAATGACAAACCACTACAGCTTGGACAGGACAAAGTTGGGAGGAGTACAAAGCAAATATTCTTACTTCACGTAGCTTATAACTAATGTCTACAGATGAATACAACGCTGCTTATAATCAATGGAGCCAACAATGATAAGTTAGAAATACTCGAATTACCAATTAAGCATGCTGTTTTGTAATTTATATTTTATTGTAAACTTATAAAATTTGTGGTATTGTAAGTTTTCTATTTATCTTGAAAAATAATTTTTGACGATCTTATAATTTTTATTTTTCACTGAAAAATTGTCTGACCGGTACCACGGTAACCGAGCTTGGTACCACGGTTACCACGGTATCCGAAACGCATACCACGGTAACTGTCAGGGATATGATCCCGGGCTACCTCCCGAGTGGTTTTAACCCGACCAGTCAACGGTCAACATCCTCCAGGAGGCTAGTGGTCGGGGAACTGAGGGATTCCCGAGTCCAGCACTCGGGAAAGCCCTCCCGATCACTGGCACTCGGACGGTCGCCAGGCTGTCATTTATCTCCATAGTACGGCAATTATCAGCGCTGTAATCTTGGGAGTTATTACCCACGAACCGATCGTTTATCCTTTTAATCGGTCATTAATAGGGCACTTAATCACCATTTGTAACCCCCGATCTCTCTCATATAAAGGGATCAGAGGGAGCCTGAAAGGAGAAGGAGGGGACAGACGTTTTTACGCGCTTAAGGCTACTTCGCGCCTGAAAGCTCATACTCCACACATAGGACTAGGGTTATTATCCTCCGGGAGGCCCGAACCTGTCTAAAAGATTCTATCTCTGTCTCTTTGTGTGAGATAACCATCAAGTTTTGTCCACAACTCTCCCCTTAGCCTAATCAAATCTACATTGCTGGTAACCCTGTGTGCACTGTCGCTTCGTACACAACGACAGTTGGCGCGCTAGGTAGGGAAGCAGGTTGTGTTTTCTGACTGCTTGATGGCTGTTATTTGCAAGGTTAGTACCCATGTTCCTGTTAGTGCTATGGTCACCTTCGGAAGTTTAACTTTCGTTGGTGACTGCATGCGCCAACTGGTGCTGACTATAGCTGCCCCGTTGAGGGAGAAAGCTTCGCGCACTCTAGCGGTGCGTTCATCGGTTCCTAGGATGCATGAGCGCTCAGCTCCATCTAGGACAATCGCCGTGGTCCCCCGGACGTCCGACTCGCCCGCTGACTACGTCATTTTTGCTAGTCTCGAAGGGTGCACGGTCCAGCGGCGCCAATTCACCAAGGTCGTCCCCAAGCGACCTCGCCACTAGGCTGTGTCGGTCAGGCCGACATCTTCACCAAATGTCGTCATAATGATGACAGGGGCTATCTCCGACGATGAGCCCTCCAACTCCGCCGAGTCTAGTACTCACCGGCGTAATCGTCGTGAGCGCAATGCTGCTCGATCGGAACGCCGTGCGAGAGCCCGTGCAGCGGCCGAGACCTCGCGACAAGGCGCCTTTGACGTCTACACCATGGATTTCGAGGGTCATGCCGTGTACCGCACGCCGACCGTGAATCTTCTCGCCATCGAGAGGGCCCTAGCTGCCCTTCCCGATTCACCCGAGCTTCAGAGGGCTCAGGCGATGACCCAGGCTACCGCTGCTCAAATTGTTGAGGTGGCGCCACCTGCGAGGTCACACATGCCAAGGCCGTCTCCACGACTGAGGCGTTCGTCAGTTAGATCTCGGTCTCCGGATCGTAGATCATCATCTCGACCGTCCCGGTGGTCTGAACGTTCACCGGTCAGATCACGGTCTCTGGACCATAGATTGCCTCCTGGATCGCCCCGGCGGTCGACACGTTCGCATCTAAGCGGGCGTCATGGGAGTTCTTACTCAGACGATACCCGGGACTACATCAACCAAGCGCGGGATGCGCGTAACACCATTTCTTGTCGCCGTGGAGAACGCGAGCGCCGTGAGTTTCATCGTCGAGATCAATTCGACCAGAGTTATGGTACGCCAGGGGTTAGCCGACCCGACACCGATATTTCGCGCCATGACGGCTTTCCAGCCTTCTCCGAGTGCCTTCGTCAGGTGGTATGGCCACGTAACTTCCGCCCGACGAGAGTTGTGCCATATGATGACAAGACCGACCCTTCACAATGGCTGCGGCTGTACTACACGGCCATTCGTGCAGCCAGGGGGACCAAGATATCATGTCTAACTACCTCCCCATAGTGTTGTCGTCGGCCGCTATCAGCTGGCTGGTCGGACTCCTGGAGAACTCTATTGACTCCTGGGGAGAGTTGTGCGATGTCTTCATCGCCAACTACCAAGGAACTTGGCAAAGGTCGGCCTCTCAGCACGACCTGTGCCGAGTATGCCAAAGAGACGACGAGTCCCTGAGGGACTACATCCGTCGCTTCTCCGAGCGTCGGAACACTATCGCCAGCATCTCCAACGTTGATGTGATGTCCATCTTTCAAGATGGCTTACGAAAGCCTTCAGAGTTGTTCCGCCATCTGGTGATGAAAGAGTCATCGGATCTAGGTGAGATGATCACCATCATTGAATAATTCGCCAGTGCCGAGGACGCTGAGCAGGAGCAGCTGCACCCAAAAGCTCAAGAGTCTGACAAGGAAAAAGTGAAGAAGAAAAATGATCATCGCCGTTTGCCTTCGGCACTGGAAACAATTATAGGACCGAGCACGTGAAGTTCTACGTCGCTGACTTTGAGACCGCTTATCATGGCGTGCTTGGGCGACCGTCCCTCGCCAAATTCATGGTGGTACCCCACTACGCATACCTGGTCCTAAAAATTCCTGGACCAGATGGGGTCTTTTCTATAAAGGAGATGTTGCCACCTCGCACGCATGTGAGCGTGACAGCCTTGCCTTGGTGAGGCCACGGACATCTCTGTTCGGATGGAGGACACCGTCTAGGCGGCCAAGATGATACCGACCACAAACATGGAGCTCCTGACATCCACGCCATCTACATCAAGCTTGATGCCCTCGCCGGCTGAGTATAGAAATATTTAGCTTTCGGACGTCGACCACTCCAAGACGGTGCTGATTGGGACAACACTAGATCCAAGATAGGAAAGCGCGCTTGTCAGCTTCCTTCGCTTCAACACTAATATATTCGCCTAGCAGCCATCCGACATGCCTAGCGTACCTCGGGAGCTGATCGAGCACGAACTCGATGTTTACCCGACCGCCAAGCCGGTCAAGCAGAAGATGCGCCGATTTGCTCAAGATCGCAAGGAGGCCATCAAAGAAGAAGTCACCCGCCTGTTAGCGGCAGGGTTTATAAAAGAGGTGTATCATCCCGACTGGGTAGCCAACCCAGTCCTTATAAAAAAGAAAAATGGGAAATGGAGAATGTGCATTGACTACACCGATCTCAACAAGTGATGCCCTAAAGATCCGTTCCTACTGCCGCGCATCGACCAAGTGGTTGATTCCACTGTCGGCAGTTCTCTCCTATGCTTCCCAAATTGCTACTCGGGTTATCATCAAATTAGCCTGAAAAAAGAAGATCAAGAGAAAACATCGTTCATCACCCCATTCGGCGCATATTGCTACACATCAATGCTTTTTGGGCTGAAGAACGTGGGGGCTACATACCAACGTGCTATTCAGCGTTGCCTGGCTGATCAGATCGGCCGCAATGTTGAAACTTATGTGGATGATGTCGTCATCAAATCCAGAAGGCCAGAAGATCTCATTCCCGACCTCCAAGAGACTGTAGACAACCTCCGCAACTTCTGATGGTGACTCAACCGGGAAAAATGTGTGTTCGGGGTGCCGACTGGAAAGATGCTCGGGTTCATCGTCAGCAGTCGAGGAATTGAAGCAAATCCAGAGAAGATTTCTGCAATATTGAACATGGCCAAGCCCAACAGCATTAAGCATATTCAGCGCCTTACAGGCTGCATGACCTCACTCAGTCGGTTCATTTCTTGACTGGGTGAGCGCGGGATGCCTTTCTTCGAGTTGCTAAAAAAACAAAGCGATTTTACGTGGACGCCAGAGGCCGATCAGGCATACGCGACCTCAAGAAGTTTTTATCTTCTTCGCTGACCCTGGTTGCGCCGACCTCTGGTGAAACACTCCTCGTCTACATCGTCGCCACGACCCACGTGGTCAGCACCACCATGGTTGTCGAGCGCTTCGAGGAAGGACACGCCTATCCGGTTCAAAGGCCGGTATATTTCATATCTGAGGTGCTTGGACCTTCCAAAGTTCGGTATCCTCAGGTCCAGAAGCTCCTATACGCCGTCCTTATCACCGCCCGGAAGCTCAAGTATTATTTCCAGGCCCATTCGGTGGAGGTTATCACAGAATTTCTACTTGGCAATATTCTCCAGAACAAGGATGCGACTGGTCAGATCGTGAAGTGGGCCATCGAGCTTAGTGAGTACACCCTTGATTTCAAGCCCCGCACTACCGTCAAGTCTCAATCCCTCGTCGACTTCGTTGCTGAGTGGACCGAAATACAACTCCCACCGGTTGCCGAATTTCAAGAGTATTGGATCATGTACTTCGACGGCTCGCTCAGCATTGATTGAGCAGGAGCAGGAATTCTTCTCATATCTCCTCAAGGTGAAAAATTAAAATATATTCAACTATTATTTATGGCGTCTAATAATATAGCTGAGTATGAGGCACTCCTCAATGGTTTGCGCATCGCCATTTCCCTTGGGATTCAAAGATTAATGGTATATAGAGATTTCAAACTGGTTATCAGCCAAGTCAATAAAGATTGGTCTTGCGCTAGCGAGAAGATGGACGCTTATTGCTAGGAGATCTGTAAGTTAGAAGGAAAGTTTAGTGGCCTTGAGTTCCACCATGTCCCCAGGGACGAGAACTCGGCTGCTGACTTCTTGGCTAAGCTCGGCTCGTTAAGAGCCCCTATGCCGAGTGGTGTTTTCCTCTAAGAACTCCCAAAGCCATCAATTAAAGTTGATGAAATTCAACCTTCAGAGGCCAATCAAGCCCATCCGTCCTGGTCATTACTGATATTGAAGAAGATTGACGATAACCATTCATTGATTTCATCCTTGCTGCCAAGGCCCCTGAAGATAAAGGTGCAGCCATTCGCCTTTCTAGAAGAAGCAAGCAGTATGTCGTGGTGGGATCTGAGTTATATAAAAGAGCAGCTTCAACCCGAGTACTAATGAAGTGTGTTAGCAAAAAGGAAGGTTCAGAAATCCTCAAAGAGATACGCTAAGACATCTGTGGGAATCATGTTGGAGCTCGGACGTTGGTTGGCAAGCCTTCAGGTCGGGTTTTTACTGGCCGACTGCTAATGAAGATGCCAAGCTACTAGTTCGTAGCTGCCAAGGCAGTCAATTCTTTGCCAAGCAGCATCATCTCCTTGCTCAAGCTCTCCAAACCATCCTGGCTTCATGGCCGTTTGCATGTTGGGGGCTTGATATGGTACGACCTTTTCTAAAGGCACCCCAGGGTTATGACCGCCTGTTTGTTGCTATTGACAAATTCACCAAGTGGATTAAAGTGATGCCCTTAAGGACAAGCACTGCCAAAAAAGCCACAGAGTTCATTCAAGACATAATATACCGATATGGTATCCCTCATCAGATTATCACAGATCTTGGGACTCAATTTACCGGTAATGATTTTTGGGAATTCTGCGAAGACTGGTGTATTGAAGTCAAATATGCTTCTGTTGCACATCCAAGAGCAAATGGACAGGTCAAGCGGGCTAATGGCATGATACTTCAAGGACTGAAAGTCGGAATTTTTGATCCCCTTAACAAATATGACAGTCGGTGGATGAAAGAATTGCCTGCTGTTCTTTGGGGTCTTCGGACTCAGCCAAGCCGAGCTACTAGTTGGACTCTTTTTTTCTCGTATATGGATCAGACGCCATTTTACCAGTGGACATGTTGCATGAGTCCCCTAAGATTCAGCACTATGAAGAAGGCGCAGCCGAGCGGACAAGAGAAGAATATATTGACAGTCTTAAAGAAGCTCGTTTAAATGCAGCCATACAATCTGACCGGTATCAGCAAGGCTTGCGAAGGTACCATGACCGTAATGTGCATGATCGGTCTTTTCAAGTTGGAAACTTAGTCCTTCGCCGAGTACAATCAACGATCGGCGCCCACAAGTTATCAGCTCCATGGGAGGGACCTTACATCATCTCCGAAGTTACCCGACCAGGTTCATACCGCTTGATACGTGAAGATGGTCAAAAGATTACAAATTCTTAGAATATTGAGCATCTACGACGTTTTTATCCTTGAATAAGCTAAGTCCTTGTTTTGGATAAGTTAAGATTTTCAGCTTTTTATTCTAATTGCCTTCTTTTATGTCTTTTCGCCCGACTCCCCGAGTTTTTGAAGTTTTATCTTAACTCTGTATTCATGATCTGCTCTGGCTGAGTTAAGCTACACTTCTGATTGCTCGGGGGCTCGGCTTGCTGTTCTATGATTTATTCGATTGCTTTTGAGTGATATTTTTTGACTATATGCGACGCCAATGGTTCCAAACAGCGTGCATGCAGCTCAAGTTTCCCTACGCTATGGACCTAAGCTAAATCAAATAGTCAAAAATGCACCCCAAGTGGTCGGACATAGAACACGTTTAATAAAAAGCAGCATTGTTTCATTATATTAAAAAGTATATGTACAATTGCATGTTTTCTACCCTACCATCTACTCGGTAGGATCAGCTGGGTACATTTCTAGATCAACGACAAGGACGCCCACCGTCTCCTCCACCTCCGCGTAGATGAGCTCCATGTCAGATTCTTCGACGGTCGCCAGCCACCCCGCTCGGATGTGGTCCATACGAGCAGTTGGATACAACGCTCGGACGATCCCGAGCACGTGGGTGACCGCCGTCTGGACGAAGTCCCGAGTTTGCTCCCGCAGACATGTCACCGACCCTTAGAGCCGCTCCCTGAAGCGCTCCACTGACTACTAAGTGTTGGAGGGCTCGTCCTCAATCATCTTGAGGAGAGTCTTCGCATCGGCTCGGTATTCATCTCGCTATTTGTCGACGGGTGGTCGAGCAGCCCTCCTCGGGGGGTGCCCGTGGAGGTGATTTATATTATAGGTAAGCGCTGCACTCAAGACCTCGATGGTTGCCGAGCCCGTGAGAATAGGACTGGCCGAGAGACAAGAAGATTTAGAGTGGTTCGGCCCCCCGATAGGGTAATAAGCCTACGTCCACTGTGAGTTTGGTGGGGTGTTTAACTAGTCGGGAAGACAGTTACAGTGAAGGGATTACAAGAGCTAGGGCTCAAGAATTTGCCTTCAAGCTTGCGGACTTCCGAGCAGTATTCATCTATCTTCTCGTTGGTGCAGAACCAGTCTTTGTTGACTTGGCTGATGACCAGCTTAGAGTCGCCATAGGCTATAAGCCGTTTGACTCCGATGGAGACGGCAATACGCAAGCCGTGGAGAAGGGCTTCGTATTCGGCGGCATTGTTGGAGGCTTTGAACAGCAGCTGGAGCACGTACTTGAGATGTTCACCCTTTGGGGATATCAGAAGTACGCCGGCTCCGGCACTGTCGATGCTGAGAGAGCCGTCGAAGTAGAGTGTCCATGTCTGCCGGGTCTCGGGACTCGGTGGTAGCTGGACTTCGGTCCACTCGGCAACGAAGTCGGCGAGAGCCTGGGACTTGATGGCCGTGCGAGCTCTGAAGTCGATGTTGAATTCGCCCATCTCAACCGCCCATTTAACGATCCTGCCGGTTGCGT
>KE373311.1:100225-112445 GCA_000418225.1 Zizania latifolia | reverse complement strand
GCTCCGGCATAGGAGCAGCCACGCTAGGCTCGTTGGTGGCCGGAGCGTCCGACGTCTCCGCGCCGCTTGCTGAGAACCCTTGCTGGTCAACCCCCCCGGTGAACACCACTATGTCAGTGGTGGGGGCTGTGGTGCCAAAGCCCGCCGTGTCCTAGTCGGACAGGGACGACGGAGCGCTGTCAAAAACAGCACAAGAAATCAGTTTTGAATTTAATCTAATTACTTGATTCAAGATAATAGTATAAAAACTTACCACGCCGACCGCCTAAATGCTAGTTTCTTTCGCCGACTGGGCCCTGTTCCTAGGGACGATCCATCTGGTGGTGGTGGTGGAGGTGTTGACACTGAAGAAGACGACGCCACAGCGCCGCCAGTCATCGGAGCCACCCTAGACGTTTCTGAGTCGGCGCCCGCCTCTCTAGGGAAGGACGACGGCACCTTCGGTGCCCCCTGGGATGCCGATGCTGCCGTCATTGTTGCTGTTGATGTAGTCGTTACCTTCGCCTTCTTCGCCACAGAAGGGCAAATTTCTTTGCCCTTCCTGTTTTCTCCAGTCGAACCAGCGTGCTAGTCGACATTTTTTTGCCCAACCCCCCGGGGTTGCTCAGGCAAGGGTGCCAGAGAGCAAAATGCATCTCGGCCCTGCACGGTCCAAGAGTTGGCACTCGGCAGGTGACATTATCAAAGAAATTCAAGAAGTAAAGTAAAAAATCCTTACCGATGGTCAGGGATACTGCAGCCTATAGGCCCTGGGCTACGTGTCAGGGTGAAGATCCAGCCGACCGGCGAAGATCAGCTTCACTTGCTTCTTCCCGTCATCAGCCGACAGGTGCTCGATTGACTCCCTGGTCAGGTCCGCATGACCCAAGTACTCAAACGCCGGGTGGGTCCTCAGCTTCAACGGCTGAACTCGGCGGGTGATGAAGTTCAACGCCACGTGGACGCCCGATACGTCTTCGGCTCGGAGCTTCTTGATCAGCTCCACCAACTCGTCTACTTGGTTCTGCTCCTCCCTCTGGCAGCGGTTGGACCAAGTGAGTGCCGGCAGTGGCACTCGGTCAATCTCCGGTGAGAGGGCCGGCTCGTGGTTGGCCATGTAGAACCAACCTGAATGCCATCCCTTGTTGGAGGTCGAGAGCGGCACCGGGATATACTCCACCGCCTTCCCATCCCGTAACTGTAGACCACAACCGCCGACCACTTTCTTCTTCGCGTTCGGCCATAGGCAGAAATAATGACAGAAGAGATTGAAATGCGGTTCAATCCTGAGATAAGCTTCGCAAAGATGGACAAAAATAGTGAGATGCGAGATGGAATTGGGGTTGAGATTGCAAAAAGAGATGTCAAAATGGTGGAGGACGCCGTGAAAGAAAGGGTGGGCCGGTAAGCCAAACCCACGAGAAAGAAAAGACTCGAACACTACAAGTTTGTTGGTGTTCGGGGTCGGGAACGCCTCCCCGCCTGTCGAGCGCCACGCCGACAGCTCGCTCGGCGGGAGTTCGCCCTGTTCCTCCAGCAGCGCCACCACGCGCTTCGTCGCCTCGGACGGCTGCCACTCCACCGAGCGGTCAACCTCTACTTGCAGGTCGAGCGTCGCCATGGGGATGTTGAGGTGTGGTGCTAGAGGTTTGAGGTTAAACAATCTTCTTGCCTTGCGGTAGCAAACGATACAACCGCAATGCCGATTAGGGTTGCGAGGCGCCAGCGAGGGTTTGGGCTCAAGGAGGAAGACGAAGGCTAAAAGCTTAAAGCGTCCGGAAGGATAAAACGCCTTTCAGCAAGCTATTTATAAATTCTCCACACAACCGTCCAAATTCCCGAAGCTCCAAGATTGCCTCGGAACGCGTCTCGAAGCAATCTTAGGCATTAACCGCGCCGGTTGATATGCCTTAGATTTTGCCTCATAACCGTTGATTACAGATCTAAAGGCGGATCTTGAGGAGCGAACCGGCGCTTGCAGTTCATTAATTTGAACTCGCGTCCGAGAGGCTGCCTTGGAAGTTGCATTGGTCCCATCGAAACTATTAAATCTGACACACGTCACCCTGTGCAAGCATACGTCTTTTCGCTAGATGGGTCCCACCAGCACTCCATTGTGCCAAACTGCTCCGATTGACACCTTTTCACCAAAGACCACTTGATGAACCTATCTGTCCCTATATACAAGTCGGCTTCGTCAGACGCCAATATAGCGGTTGCACGGATTGAATATATTTTTGAGACTGGAGCTTATTTTATTCAAAAAACTCCAGCCTCGGGGGCTGCACCCGGCAGGTGCACCTGAGCGGTACACTGACCGAGAGAAGTTCATCAAGATCAAAATATTGAAGCCCTTTCCGACTGCTCAACTACATCTGCGCGCCGCAAAAAGCTCGAGGGCTACTGTCGGGGATATGATCCCGGGCTACCTCCCGAGTGGTTTTAACCCGACCAGTCAATGGTCAACATCCTCTAGGAGGCCAGTGGTTGGGGAACTGAGGGATTCCCGAGTCCAGCACTCGAGAAAACCCTCCCGATCACCGGCACTCGGATGGTCGCCAGGCTGTCATTTATCTCCATAGTACGGTAGTTATCAGCGCTGTAATCTTAGGAGTTATTACCCACGAACCGACCGTTTATCCTTTTAATCGGTCATTAACAGAGCACTTAATCACCATTTGTAACCCCCGATCTCTCTCATATAAAGGGATCGGAGGGAGCCTGAAAGGAGAAGGAGGGGTCAGACGTTTTTACACGCTTAAGGCTACTTCACGCCTGAAAGCTCATACTCCACACATAGGACTAGGATTATTATCCTACAGAAGGCCCGAACCTGTCTAAAAGATTCTGTATCTGTCTCTTTGTGTGAGATAACCATCAAGTTTCGTTCACAACTCTCCCCTTAGCCTAATCAAATCCGCATTGCGGGTAATCCCGTGTGCACTGTCGTTTCGTACACAACGACAGTAACCGAATTTGAAATGTTTTGTGAACTGATCTGAATTTAAATTTTGAAATGTAAAATTTTAATCGAATTTTTTCGTTAACCATTCGGTTACCACGGTAACCGTTCGGTTCTCGAATCTAAACGGTATCCGGTTCTAAAATGGTTTTGACCTTGGTAGCAGCATGACTTTTTATATGGTCTGTCTCCCGGTTCGCCTCACCGGTCAGGCGGTCACCACCAGCCCAACCATCGCGGTCGAACAGCAGTAACCTCACCGCCGACCCACCCGGAGTCATACGCATATTTTGCCCGTTTGCCCTCTCTCCAAAGGCCAATTTGCCCTTGGTCTCTTTTCTCAGAGACAGAATAGCGCCCACTTGGTCTCACATTTGAGACAATTGTGTTTTCTTTTGACGAAAACGAAACAGTCAGTGGCCAGATTAATAGCACCTACATGGTGAGCTTTATGCGACAGACAAACTGACTCTTGGGCGTTTTGGCTTCAAATATATGTGATGACTGATGAGATTGGTGTTTTACAGTCGCTGTCGCTGTCCATGATATATTGATATGTATATGGTGCAGCTGTAATATTCAGATATATGGAGCACCTAGTTTTCACCTTTGATCCAGTCATGTAAGAGAGCTTAAAGTCGTTTGATTAATAATTAGCGTGTGCAAGTAGGAGTACCAGTATACAGTAGTAGTTACTGCATGCATGTCGGCACCCATGGTCCGCGGTCATAATGTCATAATGTCAGGGCTTTAATTGCAGTTTTCCACCTGTGTAACTTTTCTAGGTCAAAAGTCACGTTGCCTGTTGTCCAAGGCGCCGCCCTGCCTGATAACACCCAGGAATCCGGCAGGAAGGAAGCCCCTTGAGTGGTTAAAAATAGTAGTTCCATTAAACATAAAAAATATACCGGTCCAAGTTTGGTTAGAATATCTAAAGACAACTATAGTTATTTACGGTATTGAACTGAATAAACAGATTTATAAAGTGGGTAAGAAAATATCTAACCTATAAAATGTTACGTAAACTCATAACTCATCGTCTAAAATTTAACCTTTTATATTGTATTGTGAGGAGCTGGTGAGATTTAGGGCTTGGTGCAATGGCCACACTCACCTCCCCTTAGGGCCAACCTTAGTTCTTCAATTTGCGAGCGCCCTTCTATTCTTCTATTTAATATAAATGTGCGCTTGCTTTGATCAAGCACAAATGATATGAATATTGTTTATGTGTTAAGCAATAACAAGATTTTAAATTATCGTGTATTTTCTCAATACCCATCTATTACAGCAACTTAGAGGCCTGTTTTCTGAATTAGAGTTTAGCCATAGGATTTTATGTCCATATCCCTCGATCACATGACAATATATGAGTATTTATATATTTTTAATATATGGGGCTATGAGTTACTACTGTCTAATGGGCCTATATATCTAAATGGGTCTGACGGTATGGGTCTATAGCCTATACTTTACTATTTTAGACTATATACTATTTTATTATAATTACTTTTACTTTCTGAATTGCTCCACATTTGTTGGTGTCAAGGATTTGTACCTTTATCCATTGTCTTTATCATGCGAGAGCCTTCACCTCCTATAGTTGATCTTTGCCACAATGCCACCTATTGCCGAAGGGTTTGACAACCTACCCTCAACAATTATGACAAACGAAGCAATTAACACCATGCACTCCCGAAGCTTAATGTCAAATTTCATATGGAAAAAATATTATTCTCACGTGCTGGTGCATGCATCAGCTGGACGACCATAAATGACTTCATCTTTATTCAAACGCAGTCTAATCTGCAGAACCGAAACAATAAATTCAAACACGTACGAATTTTGCATAGCATGTTACATGTGTGGCGCCTGAGTGACAGATAAATCACGCGACCGGTTTGTGATTGAAGCACCAACGTACCATGACGATGCAATCCATGGTGGTCGACAATTTAAGCGCTTGCTACCTTCACCGGCCGGCCAGCCAGCCGGAGACGTACGGGACACTATTTGCGAGCCAGCAAGCAAGCGATACATCCAGACAGCAACACGTATGGATCGATGGCACTCAGCTCATATAGCAACGCCCCCGCAACACTACAAACTAAGCTCAATTCGATCGATCGATCGTAACGGTCAGCATGAAGATGGATCAAGCGAGCGAAATCATGGCCTGGGAGGAAAGCGTAGTGGTACGAATGGCTAGGGAGAGACGGAGACAGAGAGAGATTGGTCGGGCGCGCGGGGCAGTAGCGGCCGGCGGCCGGGTGCAGGTGCATCTGGTGGAGGCCTCTGCATCTGCCTCCCCGGCGGATACTAGTAATCAATTTGATCTATCGATTTAGACGGGGAAGCAGCTAGCGATAAACTCGTATGTACCGATGTCAATGGTGAGATAAAAACGAGGCTATTTTTTTCACGCGGGTTAACTACAAGCGGCGGGGGACGGATGATTTCTCATTTTTCCGTGATCCTATATTTATATTTATAACCGACTTCAATTTAGAGTCCAACACATTATATTACCTAGCATAATTATTCTAATTTCTATAAATTTGTTTTTTTGTTTTGATATAGAGACAAATAAACACCGTTGGATATCATTATTCTTCGTGCTGAAGACAAAGACAGAACAGGGAAATTTCTCTTAATCAAAGACCGAAATGGTTTCCATTGCTGAATTCTTATCGAACAAGCTAGAGTAGTAACAACGCGCATGCGCGTCGTAGTCCGAGACGTCGCCGTGTTACACGCAGGTGTCAACACGCCCGCGCACACGGCCAGACACCGCGGCGGTCAAGTACAGCCTACTTGGGGTGATATGATCGCCGCGGCCTCGTCAGCCGTCAATTCGTCGTCGTCGTCTCCACCGTCTCTCCCATCCCATCAGCCATGATGCATGCATCCTACAAGCAATGTTTCCCCAGTCCCCGCCTGTCCGAGCACGCACGCCCTCGCGCGCTCGCACCCTCCCTCCCTCCTCCTCGTCGACTCCCGCTTGCTTGCTTGCTGTTCTTAGGTCCCATTCCGATCGATTTCGACCAAACCTGTCAGGAGTCCAGCTGCAGCTCTTGTGCTGAATGCTCTACGGAACCAAGGCGGCAAGGATGGCGCGTGCGAGACGGCTGACGCGAGCGAACGTCTGCGTGCCCGGCGGAGGTCGACCGACACGTCCTGTCACCGATACGTCGCCGGCCGGCCTTTGTCCTGTAGTACACGTCTCTTGTTTAACGCAACCGGGTGCTTAATTGTTTCTGTGATATTCCGCTTAAGGTCGGCATGGCATGCACGGGTCAATTATCAGTTCTAGTTGATGTGGACATCAAGCTTAGCTCTAGCCTGCCAGCACTGCCGTTGCACTCAGTCTATTTTGGCTCCTCATGTAAATAGATTTCACTGTGCATTATACTATCGTTAAGATTGAGAAGCAACTTTTAATCTCCTTTTATCCAAATGTTATAAATAAATTATATTATCATATTAATTAGTGTTACTAGAAATCAGAAATTATAAATTTGTAAAACAGCCATATTGAAGAGTATGCGATGGTAAAAATGACGATTCGAATCAATCACAAGTACTAATTAATTTTATTAGTTCTATCGATTGATAGTATAACTACACTTTTCTTAATAATTAAAAGGCATATAGTATGGTTATTTAATTCGAGTCGCGCACGGTATCGATAGATTATTTCCTCGCAACCCAACGGTGGAAACGGACGTATGTACATGTGGATTAATCAGTCCGCCTATTTCGCCCTTTTATGCTTGACTCTTCAGCCACGCAGCCGACAAGCCGGCCGACGCTAGGCTGACCACCTGCTGCTACACGCCTACACCCGGCTAGGTCTGGTCCCCGATTCCATCTCGACCTCCAGTCTAGTTATTTATCTACTCCGTGTTGTATATACTCGGAAATAGTAGAATAATGGAGCAGTACAATTTTCTGGTCTGCTTAGAATCTCTCTAGAAAGTTCAGATTCTACTGTTGAGTATTAAAAGATAAGAATCTGATTTTTACTAGTTTATTTGTTATGTTTCATAATAGGATGTTTCTTATCTTCCAAATTATAGTTTATTTATTGTGTTTCATAATCTGCAACTAAGATCTAAACGTTTAAAACAGTTTTAAATTTTGAGAGTAACTACAATTAAGTTACAGAAATTGCCAAACAATTGTTTAATCAGTTACAAGTAGCGTTACAAGTAGCTTCGTCGAAAAGAAAAGGATTCAGAACTGCAAATGGCCAACTGCTCTCATGCGGTGACAACACTTGCAGACGGAAAATGCTTTCTTGTTAAGCAAGAGGAGTAATGGAGGCAAAAATCCCGGACACGCCAGCAAAAGAAAAAACTCCCGATCTGATTACCATCTGGAGCCGAACAGTAGCAAGCGAAAGCATAAAGACAACCGGTTCGTTGAAAAAAAACAGGCAACAAAAAGGATTCGACGCTTTCGTCAGGAAGGAGATCATGTCGCAGAGAACAAAAACGTTAGTTAAAGTCAGAGCTTTCGCCTACCCAGACGGAATACGCTGACACTGTATGTTACAGTACGAATTAAGCAAGTGGGTACTATAATTCTCTATAGTTTGATATTGTTCGTTCATGCTGATACGAGTAGAAATTCACAGCGGATGACCGAATTTTGATTCGGACGCGTACACGTGCCCCCCGGCTGGATGACAGACGTCGCAACGGGCCCCGGAAGAAACCTCCCCTCGTCAACACGCACACAGAGGAAATCTCTCTCTCAGAGGCTGCCTAATACTCCCTCCAATCGTTTTAGCTCTTTTTAAATATTTTTTCTAAATATAAACCGTTTTAAATTTTAATATTTTAAGCACTTTTATATTGTCGTTGTGTAAAACAACAGTATATCACGGGAATACCCGCAGTAAGGTTTTAGTTAGGCTTCGGAAAATTCTGTGGATGGATCTCGATGGTTATCTCAGTCTATGAGACAGGGAGTATTTTAGATAAGTTCAGGGCTCCCGGAGGATAATAACCCTACTCCTGTGTGTGTAATCTGGGCTTAAGGACTGAAAAGGAGCCTTAAGCGTGTTAACCAAAAAATGTCTTCAGCTCGGGCAAAAAAAACCCGTAATAGACTCCCCTAATCCCTTTATATAGGAGAGAGATCAGGGGTTACAATTTCTAATTAATGTGTCCCACTAATGACCAATTATGAGGGAAAACAGTCGGTTCGTGGGTGTTAACTCTAGGTGTTATCAGCTGTATTGATTGGATGATTACTCATCGTGGAGTTTAATGGGGCGGTCTGAGACTTGATGGCAACCATCCGAGGGTCGATAATTGAGCGAGTCTCCCGAGTGCTGGACTCGGGAGGGCTTCAAGTTCCCGGCTGCTGCCTGGCTGTTAGGTAAATCTGATCGTTGGCTAGTCGTCTTTAAAGCTACGTCTGTTGACCACTCCTTCACTCGGTTATCACAAACCCACTCGGAAGGTAACCCGGGATCATATCCCCGACAGCAGCCCCTGAGCTCTTTGCGGTATGCAGATGAAGTCGAGAAGCTAGAAAGGGCTCCAGATTTTATCTTTGACGAATTTTTCCCGGTAAGTGCACCGCTCAGGTGCACCTGCCAGGTGCAGCCCCCGAGCCTAGAGTTTCTTAGATAAAATAAACTCCAGGATCAGAGATTTTAGCAGAGTAAAAAAGGTGGGATTTTCCTAAGGTGTTCTCTGGCGAAAAAGTGCTCAAGAGATGTTTGAATCTCTGAGCAGTTGGCGTCCAATGAAACCGACTTGAGTATAGGGACAGATAGGTCCATCAAGTGATTTTTGGTGAAAAGCTGTCAGTTGGAGTAGTTCGACGCAATGGAGTGCTTGTGGACCCCTTGGTGAAAAGGCGTCTGTTGGCGCAGACTGGCGTCTGTCAGACTTGACAGTTTTGACGAGACATGAACAACCTTCGAGGCCGTTTGTAGGTGCAAATCGGTTTAAGGCTGCGAGCGTCGATTCGTCTTCTGCTGGATCTGCAAGCGCTGGATCTGCAACCAACTGTTAGATGGAGTCATCATCAGATATGTTACCGGCTGAATTAATGCCGAAGATTTCCTTGAGACTCGTCTCGAGGCAGTCGCGGCGCTTTGGGGGCCTGAACCGTCACGTGGCTGGCTTATAAATAGCCTTCTTGTGGGCATTTTATCCTTCCGCACATTTTCTACTTTTGTCTTCATCTTCTTCCTTGCGCTCGAGTTATTCTTCACTGGCTCCACGCAATCCTAACCGCTATTGCCGGTGTGTGATTTGCTACCGCAAGGCAAGGCAGCTCTTTTCTTTCCGTCCAGTCGCGCCTTCGAGTTTGGTTTCCATGGCGGCCATCGATCCTCATGTCGAGGTGGACCGGTCGGTGGAGTTCAAGCGGTCGGAGGCAACGAAGCGGGCGGTCGAGCTCGTAGAGAAGAATGATCTTCTCCCGAGGAGAGCTTTGTTGGCTTGGCGCCCGGTGGCCGGTGAGGCTTTCCTGATCCCGAACACCAGCGAACTGGTGGTGTTCGAGTCTTTCTTTTCTCACGGGTTCGGCTTGCCGGCCCATCCTTTTCTTCGTGGAGTTCTTCATCACTATGACATTTTTCTTTGCAACTTGAATCCAAACTCTATTTTGCATATCGTCATCTTTGTCTATCTTTGCGAGGCCTATCTTTGCGTCGATCCATATTTCAACCTATTCCGCCACTTCTTTAGTTTGAGAGCTTTTCCCAAAAAGGTGGTCGGCGGCAACGGACTGTAGCTCTGAGACGGGAGGGCGACCGAGTACATCCCGGTGCCGCTCCTGACCTCGAACAAGGGCTGGCACTCGATGTGGTTTTACGTCGAAAACCATGAACCGGCCCTTTCTCCAGAGATTGACCGAGTGCCGATGTCGGCACTCACCTGGACCGACCACTACCAGCCGGAGGAGCAAGGCCAAGTGGATGAACTCGTCCAGATGATCGTGCAGCTCCGAGCAAAGGGCTTGTCGGGGGTCCACGCCGCGTTGAACTTCGTGTCTTGGCGTGTCCAGCCACTCTAGCTCCGGACTTGGCTAGGATACGAGTACTCGGGCAGGAGCGACCCTACCCGGGAGTCATCCGAGTCTCTAGGTTCGGAGGAGATGAAGAAGCGGGTGAAGGTCATCTTCGCCGGTCGGTTGTCGCTCAACCCCGACGCCGCTCCGCAAGCCTTCAAGCTCAGCTTCCCCCGACCGCCGGTAAGATATTTTGTTGTTTTTTTGATGATATCATCTGTCGGGTGCTCACTTGTGAAAAATATGCGGGGCCAAGAGGCGTACTGCTCACTACCGCCGCTGCCCGAGCAGCATCGAGCGGTCGGGCAGAAAGATATCGACCAGCATGCCGGGCCGAGTGGGGCGAAGTGGAAGTGCAAAGACGTTTGCCCTCCTCCGGCGAAGAAGCCGAAGAAGACGGTGGCAGCCCACGGAACACCTAAGGTGCCATCGTCATTTCCTGGAGAGGCTGGTGCTGAATCAGAGACGTCCGAGGCAAGACCAGCAACTGGCGGCGCTGCGGCGCCGTCATCATCGGAGTCATCTCCGCCACCGCCTCCACCTCCACCACCGCCATCCGGAGAACCATCGGGTTCTGGCCGACGAGTGAAGACGTTGGCGTTCCAGAAGTCAAAGTGGTTAGTTCGATGCCGTCAAGTGTAGCCAAGTAGTTAAAATTAAAGTGGATTTAAACTTAACTTTTGTTGTTTTGACAGCACTCCTGCACCGTTGCTCGAGAACGGTGGGGCGACGGTCACTATGGCGGCCGGCGATGTCGACCAGGTCATAACTGACCCCGCAGCTACGGCCACGGTGGCGCCAGCGATGGCCGCACCAATCACCAACCCGGTGGTGTTCGTCGGGGCGATCGGTCCGTCTACGGTTGCTTCGGCGACTGGGGCGCCGACCACGGGTGGGCCGAGTGCTGCCGCGACCACCATAGCCCAATCGACCGTGACCACACCGAGTGCGGACGATCAAGCGTCAGTGGTCGAGCCCAGCATAACTGCTGCGGCGGTGGAGATATCATCAACTACCGACCTCCTAGAGGAGGCGCTAGAGTCGGTAGACCGCCCGGATGGGGTGCAACCGGAGGCCGGCCTCACAGGAGAGGTTGAGAAGGTGCCACCGCCTATTGTCAACAACGCGGCCGACCTCCCAATTGGGGAGATTGAGCGAGGGGTGGCTGAGTGCTATGAAGCACTCCACCAACTTGGTCAGGCTGATGGAATTATGCCCAAGAAAATTCTGAGGGACTCGGAAGTTCCGGTTATAGCCGGAAGTTCTGGAGTTCTGGAGCATCCGGAAGTTCCGGGCCAGCCCCTGAGTTTGGTTTTCTGGACGAACCGAAAGTTCCGGTTGCAACCGGAAGTTTCGGGGTCGGAATTAATTAGATACAGAAGGTCTATTTCGGAAGTTCCGACTGTAGTCGGAAGTTCTGGGTCGGAATTAATTCGATACAGAAGGTCTGTTTCGGAAGTTCCAGCTGTACCGGAAGTTCCGGACCCGAATTAATTCGATACAGAACGGTAATTTCAGAAGTTTCAGATAGGATCTGGAAGTTCCGATGACCAGAAGTTCTGGCTATAGCCAGAAGTTTCGGGGTGCGCAGATTAGATCTGTTGGGCTTTTAATTCGAATTAAAAGACCCATGCTGGGCACTATATAAAGGAGGAGAGGGTGGCACGTAAGGGGCTGCTGCTATTGCTCTACCCTAGCCCTAGCCGCCACCTCTCCTCTCTCCCAAGAGATCACAAAGGTTGTGATTAAACCCTAGAAACTTCACGAGTGGTGCTAGCACACCGGCGTGGAGTGTTTTCATCCCTGTACGTGTGGACTTCGTGGATGTGCTGCTCGAATAGCAGCACTCGTCGTCTTCTTCGTGTGAAGATCGCTGGGCTTCATTGACTTGGTCGCCGGCGAGTGGGCGAGGCAAGGAGAGAACGAGCGAGGACGCGCTTCCCCAAATCTTCTTTCGCTGCTCTAGCGCGTCTCGCGTTAGAAGGTAACGATCCATGATCCTCACGCACATGGGTTCTTGGGCTAACGGGGTTAAAAAAATTAAAATTACTGGCTAGCGTAGCCTCTCCATGTCCCAACAGTGGTATCAGAGCCTACGTGCGTAGCGTTCGATCTGGATCGATCACGTATGGAGATAGATTGGATCTATCGTTCTTGTGTCGGGTTTACCGGAAGTTCCGACTATAGCCGGAAGTTTCGGGTCAAAATAAATTCGACACAGAAGGTTGATTTCGAAAGTTCTGGTCC
>KE373311.1:41915-68059 GCA_000418225.1 Zizania latifolia | reverse complement strand
CGGGTGTGAATAACAATCCCGTGGTTAGTCTTAGAGTTTTCTCGGGGAGCTGCTTGAATTAGGTAATATACAGAACGTTGCCGAGGTTACACTGAAATTGATTGCATGTTAGGCATTTTTTACGAACTATACTTGCCTAAGCCGTTCCATTTCAGCTGGGAGCCTGGGACTTATACTGTCGTAGTTGTGTTCTGCTCCTTAGTTTAACAGCAGAGATGGATTATTATATGCTACTTTGTTTCTGATGTATCTTGTGGACAGTTAGGCTCCTTCTCTAAATATGGTTCCTTTTAAGCTTATACGTCCGATACAGTGCAAGCTAATTACTAATTGCTTCTGTGAAATGACAGCTACATGAAAGAAGGAATGCGGACAAGTGTTGAAGCAATCCTATTGGTGTGTTTCTACTTTCTAACTAGTACTACTCTACATGTTTTTGTTCTTAAAATATCCAACAGTTGTCAAATTTTGTGTAGCTATTACTATTAGTCCTTAGAAACTGCATTGTGACAAACAAACTGAAATCTTCACTTGCACTGTCCTATATAGGTGCAAGAGCACAACCATCCTCACATACTGCTGTTGCAAATTGGTAATACATTTTGCAAACTTCCTGGTGGACGATTGAAGCCTGGAGAAAATGGTGTGTTTTGTGTAGCTCACTTTTTTTTCTTTCTGTCGGTTTCTTCATAAATTTTAATCTCATGTATTTAGCCATTGGCCCTATGGCTGGATTTGCAGAAATTGAGGGTCTGAAAAGAAAGTTATGCAGTAAGCTTGCAGTGAACTCGCCTTCCTTTCCACCTAACTGGCAGGTAACGAGCTCAAGATGTATCTTCCTTGGAATATATGTGGTCATATTTTGTATGTAATGTGATGAGTTGTAGTAAATCCAGCAACAACAGTAGTGAATGTTACTCACATGGTACACTCAGTACTCTTGACTATCTGCATCCTGTTGTTCCTGATTTGTATCGGACTATCGGTTGTCTTGATATTGATCTTGAAGGAACAAAAAACTCACCTGCTGTTACACCTTTCGTTGACCTATTGATTTACAATGTTTGCAGTAGTCATTTTTAATTTCAGGCATACAACCTAAGTTAATGTGTGCTGTAGCGGTGTACCTAAATTGAAACAGTGACATAGGTGATTTCTTTCACAAATTTGTGATAGAAACTTCAATATTCACAGCATAATTTGGCCTACCTCAGACTTGTGTACCACCTTTTGTTGTGTCTACCTTTTTTATGTAGAATGCTATGTATTTACTATTTAGGCAGTGGTATGCTTCACTGGACCTGGATTTTTTTCATAATATTTTTGTTGACGAATTTCCATCAAGATATAAATTCAGAATGAGCTTTTAAGTTTTAACTCATCCTGTCATCCATGCTTTCTTGTCATCCTCTTTACATTATGTTTTTGGGATCATGTTTTGTATTCAAGCATGTTGATTCTGATTTTATTTGATGTCTTTAAAGATAGATCTTGTGTCGTTTTAATTGTATCCACTCTGATAAAAGTATACTACACTTGTCATTTCCAGGTTGGAGAGTGTGTCGCTGTGTGGTGGAGGCCAAACTTTGAGACTGTGATGTATCCTTACTGCCCTCCACATATAACCAAGCCCAAGGTATATTCTTGCTGCACAAGGGTTTACCTTACTATATACTGAAATCAGATAATGTAAATGTCCAATGTGATGAACAGGAGTGCAAGAAGCTTTTTATTGTTCACCTCTCTGAAAGAGAGTATTTTGCTGTTCCAAGGAACCTGAAGCTGCTTGCTGTTCCACTGTTTGAACTCTATGACAATGTTCAGGTAAAGTAGTACTCTTTTCTTAATGAAATTGGCTTCCAGAGAAGTTTGGGAACATTTTTCTCATCCATCTGGTGAAATGAGTTATATGCCTGAAAAAGCTTAGAGACTGTAGTTTCTTTCTATTTTATAAGGAACTATCCCCAGTCCCCACATTATCAATTTGGTTTTACTTCATTGCCTCCCTTTTTATCTCCATTTATGATCCTGTATACACAGAAAAGAATGTTTGCAATACTGGGTTTTAAAAAGATAGTGTCCATCTCTTGTATCTCTTTGTCGCTATTGATGGAGCCTTAGTTGTTACATAGCTATTTATCTTTTACCAGGCAGTAGGAATAGGACATTTGAACTCTGCAGTTTCTGATCTTTCAGATCGAACCCTTTTGTAAACCATCCCTAGTGTGCATAGTTTGCTTATTTTTCATATGCAGTCATAGTTTCTATATTACACCATGCTTTTAAGAAATTGTTTTGTTTGTTGCTGAAATTTATTCCCGTGGATGCAGCGTTACGGGCCTGTTATTTCCACAATTCCGCAGCAGCTGTCTAGGTTCCAGTTCAACATGGTTAGCTCGTGAAGGGGATGAGACATGGAGATTAGTGTGACCCTCTTCTGTAAACATGAATTCGATGGATCTTCCACCGGGCTGAACTACCAAATCAACTTAGCATGACTAATTTGTTCAATCATACCGAATTTTCATGAATTATGCATCATTAGACTAAGCTGGACATGCGTTTAGACTGCATCTTGTTGGATTATTTTGTATTACATCACAAAGCTGGTGCATGATGTATTGTTTAGATGATCTGTTGTTGGTTCTGCACGCTAATTGTTGGTGTACATGGATGTATGTATTCTTGCTTTGGATGATATATCCTGTACCTGTAGTAACTCTGCTTTTGGTTTATATAAGAGAGAGAAGAGATGATCAAGTTTTTTAAAAATGCTCCATCGTGTGCGCGTCTGTATGCATTCATGCTTGTCAGTTGTCAAAGTGCATCCATGCAAATGCGCTGTGTACCATTTTAGACGATTCTTGTTGCCTGCTTGAACTGGCACTACAAACACCATAACACAAATGCATTCGAAATGTAAGTTCCGACGAAGGCGATCTGTCAGTTTGACTTTTGGATTTTTGTAAAAGCCAAACTCAATTTAACCTTTAATTAATTTTATAGAAAATATACTAATGATTATATTATTAAAATAATTTATTAAATATATTATAATATGTATTTGATGTTATTGATGTCAATATATTTTTTGAAAACCTTAATTTAGAGAAGTTTGATTTAAAAAAACAAAATGAACTTATACTAAACTTTAGAGCATCTCTAAAAATGTCAAAAAATCCAATCCTATCATCATATAGAGAGTATTTTCAATGAAATTTATTCTTAAATATCCTTTCTCTTAAATAAACTTTCAATACCACATTTACTATATTTTTACTTTTGTACCTCGACGAGTGAATATTTCTTCACTCTTTTCTTTTTCTTAAATCTGATAGATACAAATTAGAAACCGGAGAAGAAAGTTATAGAGAGATATTTTAAACCCAAAATTATTTAAAATAGCTATTAATATCGGGTATTTAACCCGAGGAAGGTAGGGCTCCTCATCCGTTCATCCCGGCTCGCCGCTGCGGCGCTGCCTAAACCCGTTACCCTCCAAAACCTTCTTCATTGCTGCCGCCCACGTCCTCACTCCTCATTTCCCGCGCCATCGCCATGGGCAAGCCGAAGCAGCAGGTGCTCTCCCGCTTCTTCTCCTCTAAGCCCCCGTCCTCCACCGCCGCGGCCGATCCGCCGTCTCTCACTAGAGCTCCTGCCGGCCCGCCCGTCTCCACCGTCGTCTCCTTTTCGCCCACCAAGCGCGCGCGCGCACTCTCCCTCTCCCCCAAAACCCCCGCCAAAAGGCCCAAACCCTCTCCTCCCCCTCCCGATTCTGTTCGCCGCAGGCTGCTCGAACTGCCCGGCCCGCCTCCGCCCGCTAGTTTGAACCCTAGCGGCAAAGGCTACACCCCGCTGGAGCAGCAGGTTGTCGACCTCAAGGCGCGCCACCCCGACATCCTCCTCATGGTCGAGGTCGGTTACCGCTTCCGCTTCTTCGGCGAAGACGCCGCCATCGCCGCCTCCGTCCTCGGCATCGTCGCGCACCCCGACCGCAACTTCCTCACCGCCAGCGTCCCCATCTTCCGCTTAGGCTTCCACGTTCGCCGCCTCGTTGCCGCCGGCCACAAGGTAGGCGTCGTCCGCCAGACCGAGACGGCGGCGATCAAAGCGGCGCGTGGCGGGGGCGCGTCCGGCACGCCTTTCGCGCGCGAGCTCTCGGCACTGTACACACGCGCCACGATTGAAGCCGCGGCCGGGGAGCTGGAGGGCAGTGGCGCGCCCGACGAGGGGAGCAGGTACCTCGTGTGCGTGGTGGACAAGGAGGTGGACGCCAAGGGGAGGGAAGGATTCGAGGTGAAGATCGGGGTGGTGGCCATCGAGGTGTCCACCGGTGAGGTTGTGCACGGGGAGTTCATTGATGGCGTCTCGAGGAATGGGCTTGAGGCCGTGCTGCTTGGCTTGGCGCCCGTTGAGGTCATCCTCGGGACCCCAATTTCGTTTGCCACAGAAAAGGTAACTTGCCTGTGCGGTTTGTGATGTGCGAGTTGTAGGTTACCTGATTTGTTAACCTGTAAGCACTTCCAGTTTATGATTCGTAAAGTTATCTGGTTTGTTTTCTCAGTTAGTATAGTTGTGCTAGGTGGAAACTTATTTAGGAATGTTGCTGGAAAGACTTTCAAGGCCATAACAATCAGTATTATGGTGATTGCTCATTGATTCTGTCAAATTAAGCTAAAGCAAATTAATACTATGGCGAATTATGGGAAGGGTTATTTATTTTACAATTCATTAGAGGTTTTCGCCAAAACTATTTAAAGTTCCTGCAATTTGTGTGAGTGTTGCCTATTCCAGTTTTGATGTGCTCGATATCCCTCTGTTGACGTGCTCCGTCTACTTGTTGTCTAGTTGATGATGGCATATGCCGGACCTGCCTCTAATATCCGGGTTGAACGCACCTCGCGTGTTTGTTTTAGCGAGGTTGGCGCTTTAGCTGAGCTGTTGTCTTTATTTGAGAAGTCTGGGATTTATGATCCAACTATAGATAATGACAGACAGATGGTGGAGACGAATGAGCAGGCCAACAATTCTCGTGGGATTGAGGTACTTACTACTGCTAAGTTCTGCTGAACTCATTGTCATCCCACCTGATGCTTGGTTCTTCATCATGTAGTTTAGTAAGTTCTAGTTTTTTTTCAAGCAGGGTATCATGGCTATGCCAGAGTTAGTTGTCCAAGCACTGGCATTGAGTGTTCGCTATCTCAAGGGTTTTGGTATGGACAGGATAATCTGCTTTGGTTCTTCATTCCGGCCATTTACTGCTAACACTGAAATGTCTCTCTCAGCAAATGCTCTTCAACAACTTGAGGTAGACTTTTGTATAACACCACCAAAGCAAAATTTCTGTTTGCATATTTATGACCTTTTGTTTATTCAACTCAGCACTTGCCTTCTTGCTGCATGAATATATTTTGTTGATGATAGGATGCATTTTCTTAACTGTGTTAAGATTCAAGATGAGTCTTTTGGGTTTTCCTAAACCTTTCTTAGAAACACAGATCATTTCAACTTTACACTTTTATGGTCCATGTCCTTAATACTCTCATCTGCTCCATCTTCCTTCTATGAAGTAACGCCTGGAATGCTTTTCAGGTATTGAAGAATAACTCAAATGGTTCAGTAGAAGGGTCTTTGTTCCAAACTATGAACAACACATGTACAGCTTTTGGATCGAGGTTGTTTAGACACTGGGTAAGACTGTATATACCTGGTCATGAAATGAATATTAAATATTACAACTATGAAAAGTGACAAGCCAACAGCTATTTGTTATCTTTACCGTTGTCTTAAAGGTCTTTGGTTGTGACATTCTTGCAGCTGACTCACCCTTTATGTGTTAGAAATCAAATATGTGCTCGCCATGATGCGGTCTCTGAGATTTCTGAATCGATGGGATCCCGGCAACATTCAATTAATTATACACAGGATGAAGAGGATGGGCCTTGCCCAGCTTCTGTGAGAAGTGATTTGAGCACCATTCTTTCGTCAGTTTTAACAATGCTGGGAGGAACACTTGATATCCAAAGAGGAATTACAAGGATTTTCCACTGCAAAGCCACAGCCAGAGAGGTCAAATATTCATTATTCATTTTTGGTACTTTTTTGTTGTATATACATCTGTTGGAACTTGCATCGCTACTATGGTGCTATGATAGAGAAGTCTTGCCATCTTCCCTTTCTAATTTCTATATAATTATACACCATGCTATGCTCACCTAAAGTAAGTTTCTGACTTGGGTATGTTGTGTTATATGCCACGAGTTATAACCTGTTGAGACCAACCTCTTTAATTATATTCTCTTTCATACTGAACTTTTACCATTTACTGTTCAAGTATTCCTTTGACTTCATTTCAATGTTCACAGAATCAGGGTACGTCAAATGATGAATGCTATGCCACTAAATAACTATTGCTTGGTCTTTATGCCAAGATTTGACTGGTGTATTCTGTTTTTGGTTCCTGATTGCCTATAGTTTTGTGTTGCAGTTTGTTGGGGTCATCCAGGCTATCCTGATGGCTGGAAGGCAACTGCAGAAGCTTGTTCTTGAGGATACTGACATTGCATCTTCTCAGCATAAAACTGTGCACTCTTCTTTATTGAGAAGGCTAATAAATATGGTTTCATCATGTACTGTCCTTAGCAATGCTGCAGAACTTCTGTCTCGTCTTAACAAAGATGCTGCTGATCAAGGAGATATGCTAAACCTATTCATTTCATCTGTCGATCAGTTTCCAGAGGTATAACCTTCTCTTTTAATGAAATGAACTTGTTTTGTTCCCTACAATTTTTTATGCATCGTCTTCCTACCTGGATAATTTTTTATAGGTTGCCGAGGGTCATGTAGCTGTTGAAATGGCCAAACAGAAATTGGAATTGTTAATTTTTGAGTATCGGAAGCAGCTTGGTATGCGCAACTTGGAGTTTAAAACTGTAGCTGGGACAACTCATTTGATCGAAGTTAAGCCACTTAGTTGAATTCAGTTAACTTGCAGCTTTTGTTAGTAGCATAAAGATATTCATGAGCAAAAGTGGCCTAGAGAAAAAGATCTTTATATTTTTTCAGTTTTTCTACTATTAATGTTACTATTGTTTGCCTGCAGTTACCAGTGGATAGAAAGGTTCCTTCAAGTTGGCTAAAAGTAAATAGCACCAAGAAAACTATCAGATACCATACTCCAGAGATCTTGAAAAACCTGGATAATTTTTTACTGGCTAAGGAAAAGTTAGCAGTTATCTGCAGGACAACATGGCATAAATTCCTCATGGATTTCAGCAAATACTATGCACAGTTTCAAGCAACTGTTGAATCTCTTGCTGCTTTGGACTGCTTATACTCTCTTGCCACACTTTCAAAACAGAATGTAATAGATTATCCTTAACCCTTTGCTCAATTTCACCTTTTTTACATTGAACTTGATCCTATAAGGCATTAATCACCAACTGTTGTTTCATCTGCCAGAATTATGTACGACCTAATTTTGTTCACGAGAATGAAGCAAGCCAGATTCACATCAAAGATGGGCGCCATCCAGTAAGTTTTAGATCACTTCCCATTCCATTCCTAACTATTACGAACGAGCCTTCAGATTTTAACCAGCAAATCACAAACAGTAATGCATTTAAGATGAAATATATTCAGGTGGAGTCTAAGTCTAGGACTGTTGCAACTTGCATGTGTATAATTCCATTCCTTTCATTAGTAGTATTGCAGTACTGCCTCACAAATTTGGTGTCCTTCAACCATAAGCAAACAAATAGAAGAACCTGGAAATTTGAGTTTCTCACACTGCAGTTGCAGGGTTTGGTTCCATACTTCCCTTGGCCAATTTTAGTTATTCCTTTCTGATTGAAAAGTAAGCAAGAAAATAGGTACTTCTCCTGTCATGGAAACATGTTCTTTTGGTCATGCATCTAAGCAATCATCACCACTTTGAGTATTGGCATGTTTTTGAATATTTAGGTAGCTAGGTTGGATAGGGGAAATCATGTGTGTAGATTTGTGTCGAAAATACGTTCATAATGTTGCAATTTTATTGGGTTTTTGGCCATTGGTGACCAAAGTTTTATTTTGCATGCCATATCAATGTTCAAAGCGACATGTTCTCGTGTTTGGAGTGAGTAGAGTAGTTGCATGATTGCGTGCTTGTTTCAACTTCAAGAGCTAAAGAAGAGTAGCATGAAAACTGCATACTTTCTTAAAAGCTTAAATTTTATCTACAACTATCTCAGTGGCCAATATGAGCAAAATTTAATCTACCGTGTAACATTGACACTATTTTCCAATATTACTTACAGATTGTGCACAGTCACACATACTTGTTATGAAGCATTGTAGTTTATGTTGACAATGCTGGTGAATCTATCTATGCTGTTGGTTTTTAGGTTCTGGATTCCCTGCTTGGAGTCAATTTTGTTCCAAATGATACAGAACTTCATGCAAATGGTGAGTACTGCCAGATTGTTACAGGGCCAAACATGGGAGGAAAGAGTTGCTATATACGCCAAGTTGCTCTAATTACCTTGATGGCCCAGGTATAAATTTTCCCTCACACTTGTAGGGCACACATGGTAACATGTTGTTGATGTATGACATAATTACTGTAAACTTTTACTTAGGTTGATAAAAACATTGATAAAGTAAAAGTTTGTTTCTTCTTTTAGGTGCTGCAAAAGGTTGATAGTTTTCCCAGTTTACATCTGTTGTAACTCTTACCTTGACTCAGATGATCCTAAACTTGTTACACTGATTTCCTTAGGTTGGTTCCTTTGTACCAGCTTCCTCAGCAAGGCTGCATGTTGTTGATGGAATTTATACTCGAATGGGTGCGTCCGATAGTATTCAACATGGAACAAGTACCTTCTATGAGGAGTTGAATGAAGCTTCCAACATGTTACATAACTGCTCATCTCGGTCCCTAGTTATCATTGATGAGCTTGGTCGTGGAACAAGCACACATGATGGTGTTGCTATAGCTTATGCTACATTACACTATCTTCTCAAAGAGAAGAAATGTATGGTCATTTTTGTCACTCATTACCCCAAAATTCTTGATATTCTGAGAGAATTTGAAGGTTCTGTCGGTGCATACCATGTCTCATATCTAGCAACATGGAAACTGTTGGAAGCCGCAGATAAGCAGATGGTGACTAACAACTCAGAGACGAAGGATCTTGGTGAAATCACTTTCTTATATAAACTTGTTGCTGGAGCTTCAGACAGATGCTTCGGCCTTAATGTTGCGCTGCTTGCACAGGTTAGTAATATGCAAGTTTTCATGTCCTTTTGTTTCTATTTTTCTAGTCTGGGTTTGGTTTTGGTTTTTTACACGTGTTTAGCACCCTGACTTGCAAGTGACCTTCCTCCATACTTTTACTGATTGTGAATAACCACGCACATACTTCAGTTTTCTTGTTACTGTCTCATTTGGTGATCTGTGTACATTATGTATAGTGAATATGTTCTAGTTTCGGTCTCATTATTTTAGAATGAATAACCAGTTATTTTCTTCAATGGCAATGCATGGCGTCGCTAATTTTTAAAGTAGAGAAAATTCCTTGTATGTCCTTTCAACCTTGTCCCTTTTCAAGCTGAACTACAGATTGATGTGAAACACTGCTAATGATCTCTCTTGCTAATATCTTGATTACTGAGGTGCGGTCCTGCTTGCAGCTTCCATCTAGATGTATTGAGCGGGCTTCAGTCATGGCGGCCAAACTGCAAGAGGAGTTAAGCATGCGTGAGAAAAATAAGTTAAGTAGGCTAATGGACGTGCCCTGGGGAAGCGCTCCAAAAGTTGGTTTGCTCTCTGCACAGCCTTATCAAGGGCTGGCTGAAGCATGTCACAGAATACTCTCTAACGTGGCATCTGCTCAGAGTAATGATGACCTAACGGATTCAGTATCTTCTTTGAGGGAAGCGAGGGAGATTGCCTTGAAGGCAATAAAAGGCTGGTGATCGTGTTCTACGAAGCAGGTTGATACTTCGGCATCGGTTTCTTTCTTAATTTTAAGAGGAATCATCAGGTATCAACGTCGTTCCGTTCTTCAATTGCATCTAACTGGTTTCTAATGTAGTGCCTCGCGACTTCTCTTAGCATGCAGGGAGCGTCTTCGGACATCCATGTTACAGTTTGTCACAGCCGATTTTGGGACTGATGTTAGCCATCTTTACCTCGTGCTAATGGCGTTAGTGACTTAGTGTAGACTGTAATGGATCTCGGACGAGGGAGCCTTGGAATTTACGCCAGCCATTACATAACCTCGATGAAAGAGTAAGTAACTTATTGCAAATCTGTATCTGTAGAGTCAGTTGATGAATTGATGTATCCGGACAAGCTTTGGCTCCTTTTGGAGGATAGATGCAGAAATGAGATGTATCTCCATGTCTTGCGTGATATCCCTCTCTGGGTATATTCATAATGTTCCCAGAAAATTTACTTCAAGCGTTGTCCTGTGTCTTTTTCGTTTTGATATGTACTTACGAGCAAGCTGGTAACATTTTTGAAAGGAAGGAAACTTGTATGTTGAATGCTGCCCATCCTGCAGTCCTAGTGCAAAAGCCCAGCACAGGCCAGGAGAGCGTGGCACCGTGCCGGCCCAGTCATCCACTTGTGCTTGAAGTGAGAGGAGAGGAATATCCCGTAATCCCACGAGAAGGCAGCCTAACAAATCCCAGGAGACAGCCTAGAGCTTGAGGAGAGTGATGATAATCAGGGTTCGCAAAACATAACCATGACAACGGGGCTGGTTAGCATGGTTCAAAACCATAATATTGGATTAGTTAACATGTTTGTTAAAGATAGGTGATAGAACCCTTTGGCAGCAATATTATGGTGAAGACCACTAATAGGTGACAAATACATCATGTAGTGGTGAAAATTTCGATAGATGGTGAAGACGTTAGGTGGGGCAAAGACCGTAGATAGGTGGCAAAGACTACTGTCAGCACTAATGAAAGAAGACTACAAGTGAGCTTTAAAAAAATGTTTGTAGTCTTCATTAGAAGATGACAAATCAGGTGATCAGATAGATAGCCTCATTTACATGCATAGGCTCATTAAATAATAATATCTTATAAGACCGTAGTATTATATAAAGACACCATATCTTTACCGGTAAGGTTTAGTTAAAGGTTAACCCTCCGAGAGCTCGCCCGAGGCGCAGACCAGCAAGGCAGCAACAGTCACGCTCACAGAGGGAGGGAGGAATGAAATGAGGCGGCGGCTCCACCCCCGCACGCCTTCCTCGTCTTCTCTCCTTTCGTGATGTGGTGACGCCTCCTTCCCTCCTTCCCGCATCCGAGTTCAAAGGCCCTTGGTGGCGTCGTCCTTCCACCCCCGCCGCCCAACCTCCCGTCTCCAGGCGCCCTCGGTATGTGCAACCAAACCCGCGCCATGCTACATACCACCACCACCGTCCACCGCTTCATCAATTTGGTCGGATTGGATGGACTGGACGCCGCCTTTTGGATTATTTTTTGGGCTTCGGCGTGAAGTCTGGATGATCCATCAATCGAACAGCAGCGGCCTGATTCGATGGCCGCCGGTTTTTGCCCGTGTTTCATTCGAAAAATCTAATGCTGCCCTGACTTTTTTTAGCAAACATTCTTCTCCGGGGTTCTGATTTCTGCTTCTATTGCAGCCGCGTTCCTGCAACAAGTGGAGGAATGGATTTGTGTAGGTTTGCTACCGGCGTCGGGACTAGCCATACGGCCCCGCGGCTGGGTTTGCAGATCGGTGCCACCGGGAATGGCTCCCGGACATGTTCACTGCGGCGTCCCAGGCATTGCAGAGGCGGTGGAAACCCCGTGGGCGCCTCTGCCCTCCGAGGCTGCGCTTCCGGTGGCCTCTTCTACTTGGCTCCAAAGCACGGGAGCCCTCTCGCTCTTCGCGCCAGAGGGACGGCGCTGAGGTGCCAGGGAAACGACTCCCTGCCCTATGTTGATGGCCCTTTGGAAGGTACCAATGGCTCAGTCGAGAATAACGACGAAGCAAACAGCTCTGGGTTGGATGAGGAGAAGAGTGTTGACGCAGAAAATCTCAGCGAGATGCTTCAGAAGGCGAGGAAAGAGCTGGAGGTGGCTAGGTTAAACAGCACCATGTTCGAGGAAAAGGCACAGCGGATATCAGAGTCGGCCATCGCCCTGAAGGATAAGGCAGACAATGCTCAGAAGGATGTCTCTTCTGCTGTATCGACCCTACAGGAGATCATCAGCAAGGAGGATGACGCCAAGGAGGCTGTCCAAAAGGCTACAATGGCTCTCTCTATGGCTGAGGCCCGCTTGCAGTTGGCGGCAGAAGCTCTGGATGAAAAAAGGGGTTCAGTCGGGCCAATGGAAGTTAGTGTTGATGATGTGGAGGAGGAGGCCCTTGCCTCTGCACAGGAGGGGATTAAGGAGTGCCAAGAAAGTTTGTCAAAATGCCAGGAGGAACTGCAACGTATCCAAGAGAAGAAAATGGAGTTGCAGAAGGAGGTTGATAGATTGACAGAGCTTGCTGAGATGGCTCTTTTGGATGCTTCAAAGGCTGAGGAGGATGTCACCAATATAATGGTGTTGGCTGAACAGGCAGTGGCTCTTGAGATGGAAGCCGCACAGTGTGCAAATGATGCGGAATTAGCACTGCAGAAAGCAGAGAAGGTCATCTCCTCAGTTGATGCTGTGGTAGAGCTACCAACGCTTGCTGATGAGCAAACAAGTGGTGAAGAAGACAATGTTTCTGAAGTGTATGACTACAGCAATGATGGTATATATGATATTTCTGAAAGAGATGAGGTATCAAATGTTGAGCGTCTAATGGTTGGGGACTTAGCTGTGGAAGGCATTGAACAATTTGAATCATCCTATGAAATGTCCGATGAAGAAAGCACTGACAAGTTAGTTGTTGAATCTCAGAAAGAAGCTGAACCTGATATAGATAAGTCAAAGCAAGGGAAAAAGCAGGAAATAGAACGAAAGGAGTCCGCACCATTGAATGCTCCTAAAGCATCGCTGAAGAGATCATCTCGTTTCTTCCCCGCATCTTTCTTCTCCTCCAAAGTGGGTGGAGAATTTACCCCTACATCTGTTTTCAAGGGGTTAATGAAATCGGCTAAAAAGCATGCACCAAAGCTTGTTCTTGGGATAGTGCTTCTTGGTGCAGGGTGAGTTGCATGGTGAATAATACCTTTTTTCCTCGGTTTCTGTTTGCAATAAACATAGATATCTGATTTCCCATATGTTCATATGTTTACCTTGTATACCGTTATAGTTTGTCATTCCTATCTATATAATCACAAAGCTGAAAGTTATTACTCTTACAACAGTTGTCAATTTCATGCATATTGATAACCCAATTGTTTATGAAATATCATTTCTATTCTGTACCCACAGAGCGTTCTTCTTAAATAGAGCTGAGAAGACTAGTCAATTATTTCAGCAGCAAGACATAACCACAAGTATTGAAGAAGTTACCTCCACTGCAAAGCCCATAGTTCGTGAGATACGAAAGATCCCAAAAAGAGTAGAAAAGCTTATCGAGCTCTTACCTCGTCAAGAGGTATTCTCCTTTTCATCTGGACCTGTATATTTATGAAATTCTTTTCTTTGTTTTGTGAGTATGTTCCCTTGCTGCTCATACAAGTAAACTATAGCTTATGACTAACTCCTTTGTGCTTTTTATTACCCTATTAAGGTAAATGAGGAAGAAGCTTCACTCTTTGACATACTATATTTGCTTCTGGCTAGTGTTGTTTTTGTACCATTATTTCAGAAAATACCTGGAGGTGAGATATGTACTATGTGCATTGCATGGTATCATGGCAATCTGACTTTCCTATATCATCTAAAACCATCTGCACTGCAAATCATATCAAACAAAATTTTCTTCTGTTCGACTCTAGTTTTAGTTTCAACCAATCACTACAACAATTCTATGTGATTTTAGAATATTAACGTACCTGAAGTTGAGTTTCTAAATGCACAAACTTTTGTACACTGAAAAAACCTGTGACAAAAGTTTCGGATTTTTTTCCTAATATGCACCCTGATATCATAGGTAGTCCTGTTCTTGGATATCTTGCTGCCGGTGTCCTAATTGGTCCCTATGGGCTCTCCATTATCCGTCATGTCCATGGAACAAAGGCAATTGCTGAATTTGGAGTTGTGTTCTTGTTGTTTAACATTGGCCTTGAGGTACAAGTCGAGTGCTCTTTAAGAGTCTTTCCTCTTCCAGGAGATATTAGCTTAACATTTTTTTACCTACAGCTTTCTGTGGAAAGGCTAAGCTCAATGAAGAAGTATGTCTTTGGGTTAGGTTCTGCTCAGGTTATACTCATTCTATGCAACCTTTAAAGGCTTAAAGAAATAGTTCATGGATTACTCCCTAACAAATTGGAACAATTGACAGGTGTTGGCTACTACAGCAGCTGTTGGTATGATAACTCACCGTTTTGCAGCGCTACCAGGACCAGCAGCAATTGTTATTGGGAGTGGTTTGGCTCTGTCTTCGACAGCTGTTGTTTTGCAAGTACTCCCTTATAACTGGCATTTGTGTCATAAATTTTGGTATTTTGATATTTCTCACTGTAATTGTATCAAAATCAGTTTTCACTTAGAAATAAATTGGTTCCCTGGAAACTTGTTTTCTTGCCATGCTTCATTATTTTTATCAGGCTTGTTACTAGCTTTCATGCAGGTAAAGATTTTAACTATTGATGCCTTGGTGGATTTGTGTTCTTCAATTTTATGTTGGATTGGGTGTTGAGCAATTAACATTTGCTTCTCTAGGTACTACAAGAACGTGGGGAGAGCACATCACGCCATGGACGTGCTACATTTTCTGTGTTACTATTCCAGGTATGATCATGCCATGATCTAACATGTAGTACGGTAGTACCTTTTTCCTGAATATTGTAGATTATGTTCCAGGTTTCTCTTCCTCTTTTTTTGTTTTGCTAATGTACTTCCTTGTGTACCTTCTATCTTGACTTCTTGATCACAAACCAATAGTTGCATTTGTTTGCATGTCCTTTGCTGTTCCCTGCCATGCATGCAAGCATGGACTTATACATATGCTCATTCCCAAGCACATGCTTACGCTTAGAGGGTTTATTGTTTCCTTCTTCCCATATCTACTGCCCTTGATTGCAAGAACTTATGCTTTGACCTATTGCTAATGTAATGTAAGTATGTAACTATCTAAGCCGATCTTCTGATAGATATTTCTTGTGTTATATGCAGGATTTGGCTGTGGTGGTCCTGTTGATATTAATACCTCTTATATCACCTAATTCCTCAAAAGGAGGGGTACCTGTTTTTATGCCATGCTCTTTTTCCTTGTCTGAGTTAGGACATTTTGCCTGTTGAGTGTTGATGCAAATGGTTAATGTGTTTTTACTGCATTGGATATGCCTGAATGAACAATAAAGTACCATGCATTACTATTTTAAAAGTTAATGGTATAGACATGACATGGACTAATGATGGAGGTAATTCAGATGTTCCCATGATATGATTAAGTGATCATTTAATTTCTTAAATTTCTTCACTGGTCATAAATTTCACGGAGCACTTCAAAACCCATTTTCCATTGTAGTGTTCATTATAGCTACTCAAACCAGATGATCTATTTATTGTGCTAATGGTTCATTCTAGCTTTCTGATTACATAGGTTAAATTTACAAAAATGCAACACGAGTAACTATTTTGCAAGATCATTAGTCTTTTATATTTTTATTGAAGATTGTATGGTTGACACTTGGACATTGCTAAAGACATCAACTTAGCAGGGGTTTTAATTGCAATGACCATGGGTTGCTTCTTGCAGAGTCTTTCCATACCCATGTAGTGTTGCCAATTTTATATTTTCAGTTTGAACTGAACCTTATAAAATTTCTGCTTATAGGTTGGTTTCCAAGCAATCGCAGAAGCTATGGGAATGGCTGCTGTAAAAGCAATAGCTGCTATAACAGCTATAATTGCTGGAGGGCGTCTGGTGAGTCCACTGCTCCCTCAGTTTAGTTGTCATCCTCATCTTTTGAGGAATTTTGCACGAAGTCTTAGTTGATTGCCAGCTTAACACTCACTTCCGCATGCATGCATGTGTGCCACTCGCACATGTGCAATCCTTGCTGCCTGTGTGCTCATTTTAGCCCATAGAATTTGACTGCAACTGTTTGACTTGCAACTTAAGCCTTTTATGTTGACAGTTGCTTCGGCCAATTTACAAGCAAATTGCTGAAAATCGGAATGCTGAGATATTCTCAGCAAATACTCTCCTTGTTATTTTTGGAACAAGTCTTCTCACAGATCGGGTACATATTTTTTTCTTATTATATTCTGCCCCTGCATTCGATGGAACTAATTTGCATATTGTTGTAATGTGCCATACTTCCGTGTCAGGCTGGGTTATCGATGGCACTGGGAGCATTTTTGGCTGGTCTATTGCTAGCAGAAACAGAATTCTCCTTACAGGTTGAGTCGGATATTGCTCCTTACCGTGGTCTTCTGTTAGGCCTTTTCTTTATGACGGTGAGGGCACTGAATTTAATCTCATCAATTTTTCGTTGTTGATGTACTGCTACAAGTTTGCTCCAATGCTTATACCGACAATATAACAATGTAGATATAATATGCAGTTTTACATACATCAAATTCTGTTGATATTAGACTGTTAGTTCGTTGATCATGAAGTCATTGATATATGCATGGAATCACACGAGTCATGACACCCTTGTTTACTATTCAACTGTTTGGCTTCACATATTTGTCAAGTATTTATGTCTTATTTATTTTGATTTTTAGATGGTTATATATTATGTAGAACTACAATTATTAACTAGGGTCATATCACTTATTTTTCTGCCTTTGATTCTACTGACATTGATATTTTAGAAATTTTCTTGTCCAGCATCATGGTCTCAATTATTTACTCTAGAATGATGATAAATCAATAATTCCTTCTGTAAGTTACCATCATATTTGAATCCCTAGCTTAATGCTTGCACTGCATTTGGCCTTTCCAGGTTGGAATGTCTATTGACCCCAAGTTGCTTCTGTCAAATTTCCCGGCAATCTCTGCGGTATTAGGTCTTCTGATTATTGGAAAGACATTGTTGGTTACATTTATTGGTAGGGTGTTCGGAGTTTCCACCATAGCTGCTGTTCGGGTTGGTCTTATGCTTGCACCTGGTGGGGAGTTCGCTTTTGTTGCCTTTGGAGAAGCTGTCCACCAGGTAGGGCTGTGCTGCTTTGTGTGCTTCGTTTGTTGTAGGTGATAAGATGTATTTGTCATGTGTGTCTGAGTTAGATCATAATAAATAGTATAATTTTAGTAATTTATGATTCTTGTACAGCATGAAGAAATAACTCATTACTCATGGACGATATTTTGCAGGGTCTTCTGTCACCTCACTTATCGTCGTTATTATTTCTAGTGGTCGGTATTTCAATGGCTCTTACACCCTGGTTAGCTGCTGGAGGCCAGTTTTTGGCATCAAAATTTGAGCAGCACGATGTGAGAAGTTTATTGCCTGTGGAAAGTGAGGTATCTTGTTTCCACTTTTCACTGTCGTAAACCAATCCATTTTTCCCCTGTTCCTTTGGTGAATTTTTTTGGGGGCACTAGCAGCCACTTGAAAAAACATTGCATATTTTTCTGTTTAATTTGTGATGAACTTTCATGGCAAATTTTGACATGATTGCTTAATACAATATTATGTTCAACTGAAGTAATATAAATTTTGTAGACGGATGACTTGCAAGATCATATTATTATTTTGGGATTTGGGCGTGTTGGGCAGGTTTGTGATCCTCATGAGATTTACTATATCTTTCCGTATATTATCAGATAATACATTTACTTTGTTCAACAATTTTCTACTAATACATCTTTCCGTATATTATTAGATAATCGCCCAACTCCTGTCAGAAAGATTAATTCCATTTGTTGCCCTTGATGTTCGAAGGTATGGTACTGCATCTTGCAATAACCTTACTTTTTAAAGGCAACTATAAGATAATAGGGAAGCACGTCACTATTGGCTGTGTTATATTATATGTAGAATATATTCTTGTTCTTGAACATTCATATAAACTGCTAAGTCTGCAAATACTTTGTTAGGATTAAACTTTCGCTGTGGTGCCTATGGTTGGTGTCATGTTTGTTAGACAGTAAAGTAACCAGAGGTAAATTCTAGTAGATCCAAACACACCAAAAAAAAAAAGAAAATCCGGATCTTTGCCACCTGGAGGAGCAGGTGTTACACCCCACTTCCATTTACTGTTGCTTTACATTCTGATAGACTGGTATCTTCCCTCCGAAAACAAAACTTATGTGTGATGTTTTGCCATAAGATTTGGGTTGTCATTTCCAACTACCATGGGCTGCCACATCGTTTGTGTTCAAATCAAAATTTCTGGTTAAATCAATGATCATTTCCACTATTTAATTATTGGGTATCTTTTCATCCAGTGATCGGGTGGCAGTTGGACGAGCGCTTGACCTACCAGTATATTTCGGTGATGCAGGAAGCAGAGAGGTAGAAAGAGTTCAACTAAAATTCAACCATGCAACTTGTCCAAAGGTGCTGATCTCAATTGATTTTTTCCAGGTACTGCACAAAGTCGGAGCTGAGAGAGCCTGCGCAGCAGCCATTACTTTAGATACCCCTGGTGCGAATTATAGAGCTGTTTGGGCTCTGAGCAAATATTTTCCAAATGTGAAAACATTTGTCCGAGCGCATGATGTGGATCATGGTGTTAATTTGGAGAAAGCTGGTGCAACAGCGGTAAGCAGGCATGACAAAGCTTTGTGCGATGATCTCAACAGTGTCTAGGATTCTTAGAGGATCACATGCTCCTGGTGCAACTTGAATGGACATAATGCCATCTGGTTCTACACAAGTTATTTGCTATATGAGATCACTTGTTAATTTATCAGAAAAAAATTGCAAGCCAGTAACCTACCTCCTAATACTTGCAGCAAGTACATTTTTCGCATCTATATGAATTGAAATGTTTATTAAAAAATCTTGAATCTTGTAGTCAGTTAGTTTTGGAACCTGATAGTACACACCCTTGGTTTCAGTCATAGTTGCACAGACCATTAGAAAAGATTCCTTTGGTCACTGATGAATTAAATGTTGAACTTGATACTTTGATAGGGTTGTAGGTGCTCATTTCACACTCATGGGATTAACGTAAGTATCTGATTGGTGCAACTGTAAAATTTTATGACATTGTTAGGTACCAATGGTTCTTCTATGCTTGTAGGCTAGCCATTTCCATAATTTGTACATAACTTGCCCTTGTGCTGCATGAGGACTTCGCCTCGCTTTTCTTTTTCTGTTTCTACTACAGTATATTCTTGATCTTCTACAAAGTTTGTTTTGTTGTATGATTTTATTGAGCATTTAACAATATTATGCCCTAATGAAACTACATCTGAAATACTTTCAAGGTTGTCCCGGAGACTTTGGAGCCAAGTCTTCAGTTGGCTGCTGCTGTTCTTTCACAGGTAAGCAAGCTGCTATCAGCCTGTCATACCATTGTGCTCATTCATTAATTATGGAATTTAATGCATAAACATCCCTTTCTTCCTATAATGTATTGCAGGCAAAACTCCCAATGTCAGAGATCGCAGCAACTATCAATGAATTCAGGAATCGCCATCTGTCAGAGCTCACGGAGGTATGCTGACTGTATCATCACTTAGTGATTTTAGTCGTGGTGATTTCAACCAAATTCATGAAGTAGAGCTATCGGCTCTGAAATACTCTGATGGAGACCTGAACGAAGTCCTATGATGGTCTCACTGGTGATTAACCACAGGTCAAAGACCCCCGCTTATATTGAAAGCATAATAGTTAAATTCAAGGTATTTTAACTGGCGACCTTTTTTTCTCCTCACAGTTATGTGCTACAACTGGAAGTTCCCTGGGCTACGGATTTTCGAGGGTCATGTCCATGACCAAATCAAAGTCCCTCACTTCCGATGACGAGAGTGAATCTGTTGAGGGAGCATTGGCGATTTGATCTCATGCAATTCACCTGATTGCCGAGTGAATCATCGGAGTGATCAGCATAAATCTGATGATGAGACTGTACAGTAGATAATCTATCATCAAGGCTAATTTGCGTATAGAAAATATGCCAAATAATCTGCGCAATGAGTTTTCCCATTTCTTTCCCTGTACCGTTATTTTTTAAAATTTTGCAGTCTTTTTACTACGTCAATCAAGTACTTTCTTGATGGAGAACTAGGGGTGGTGCTTGCACCTTACATACAAAAAACTAAAGCCTCCAAATGGTGCATGAATCATGATGTAGCGCAGCTAAGGTTTAAGAATTTTTTTTAACAGGAATCTTTTGTTTTTGCTAGCTCCGGCCTGTAGGTCACGTACGACGGTACGAGTTCCCTTCCTGAACTACAAAATCAAATATGTTATCTCTCTGAACTTTAAAACAACATCAAATTACCTTCTTGGCTGTTTTGCTTAGGAGATTATTTAAACCCGTTTATATACTTAAGAATCAAGAGAATAAAATACCTAGTTTTATTGTTCAGTGGTTAATGTTAAGATTAAGTATAACAACCCCAGTACTTTAAGGGGTAAAGTAGATTTTATAATGCAAAGTTTGGGAAATACCTTTTGCAGAAGGTTGGAGTGCGCATTTGTTCCAGAGGTACTTCATCATTAGTAGTCTTCGTCGCAATTTACATAAAAAAGCATTTCACTGGAACAAATAATTCAGAATGACAAACTCTGGGTATTCCAAATAACAATGTCTTTCGTACAGACCAGATAAGCTTTTACCCATTAGTGCTTCCCTCAAAAACATGGAAATGAGAGACCACTGGATGCATGCACCACCAGCATGCTCTTTTCCAAAAGGTAAGATCAACCACAGAAAAAAACAGTACATCATTTTTGAGATGGTGCATCAAAGTTAATACGACTAGCAAAATGGTTGATGGTACTGGATGCAGTTTTTGAAGACCTAAGCATTGAAACCTGAAGAATAGATCAATATCTGCTATATCAAATGGCTGGTCCAAATAGTTGAGTAAAATCAATTTGCCACATAGTGAGAAGCACTTAATACTACCTTTGGATTGTTCATATTGCTTCCAAGATACCCGATACCAAATGATGGAGAGGAATAGGCAGCGACAAGCTCAGCAGCTCCCAGTGCTGATAACTCCCCTCTCTGCAGAACACGCATTGTTAAACCAAAGTTCGAGGGGTTACTCATCTAACATTGAAGGAGATGGATTTGCAAACTACCACCTTTAGAATATCAGCCTGAACTAACAACAACCCAGCGCCCGTATCATGAGACATCTCACTGCTGCTTTGAACCACTGAGCGCAGAACTTTGGTACATGCAGAAGCAGGACCAGATTGTATCCTGATAAAACACAGATAGAGTTGCAACCATAAAGAGAACGTGTCACCGAAAATATAAGAAAATTATAGCAATTGATTAAGTAGAAAGGTTTCAAGAACCCATCAGCATGGACTGCACTAGATCATGTTATGGCCAACAGGAATGCCCAAACTGGCTAGATCATGTCATGGCAAACGACAGGGCTCAAACTGAAGATTAAGATAGCGAAGCTGAAACCAGTATAAATATGATTCATGTGGTTCAACATGTTTGTAAATTCATTGAGGCTGGCATTTAGGCCCTTGTAAACACAAACCATTTTTAGCAAAAGGCAGATGAGTGACTTTCCAGTTTAGATGAAATGTTCAGAATTATAAATGCAAAATATATATAAAAAGGAGCAAATTTTGTAGAGAATAGCATACAATGATGATGAGATACAACATTCACGGGCAGCAAATCCTCTAATCAAGTGTTCGCCAGCTCCAGTTGCACAACACCCAACTATAAATGGCGTGCCAAAGGGCCCTTTGGATGAAGCCCAGCACCCAGACCCATACATAGCAGCCAACCCAACCCGTCCATCTACCTGCAATAAACTTATTTAAGGCCTGGGGAGTCTATATGCACAAGCATCATTAAAAGAAATAAAAACAAAAGAATCCTCATTTCACAAATTGAATTGCCCTACTAGAGTTTATTTTTTGACAGGTGAATAAAACAAAGACCACTTTACCTTTAGTGCAATGCCACCACTAGATGCTCCTGATGCTACATTTCCATAAGTATCAACACAAATAGCACCAACAGTATCCATTACACAATCTTGATCATCTTCCATTATTGATCGTGTGATCGTCTTCAGCTTCTTTACGCCATTAATATTCTCAGCTTCAGCTCCTAAAATGAAATGGGCAAATGGCAACATGTGAGGTGGACTGGAGTACAAATACTTCTTTATGCCTAAAGTATAGTCCAAGCACCACCACTGGTACTAATGCACACAGCAAATACCAGCAGAACCACAAGCCTGAGACCTAGTGCTACATATTGAGTGTTCAACTATATGTCTTTGAAAGAGCATCTAGATGACCATTTGTGGAGGCTAAAAAACTTGCAGATGAACACAAGATAACATGCAGGCTGCAGGCATACAGAAGAATAAGCCAAAAAAAAGATAGAGATTGCATATGCAGCACAGGAAACTGTCAGAAGACCTTGTGAAGAGCAACTGAGCACACGTTTGCATGAATTGAGCACATACACAGGAATAAATTGAATTAGGTACTCAAAAAATAATATTTCAACTTGGCATATTTGAGCATTTTGGACATGGCAATATACTCACTTAATCAAGATATAAGTGATAAGGATTTAGGAAGACATTAAAGCACAGGTGAAATAAGAGCAAGAGTAAGGGAAAAAACCTGGTGCTTCCAACTTCACTGAACTAGATTCTGAACCAGAACCAGTGCTATGATTAGCTGATTCCTTGGCACTGGCAAGCAATGATCTGTACTTTGCCCACTGTGCTTTTGCATTCTCAGTCACCAACCACTGTTTGAGAATGCACAAATAAAAACTTCCAACAATTATGGTAGACTTAGATAGCACAATTCGCATAAAGAGGAGACTTTACACTATTTCCCTCTGATGTAGCTTCAAGTAGGTTCAACCCCTTAGATTTTGCCCACTGGCATGCTCCTTCACCAACCAAAAACCTAAAAACACAAAAAATAATGATTCAGCTATGCCTATACAGAATATAACTTAGATGAAAGGTTAGACTTAGTGGGTGACTGCATGTTTTGTTGTCATTCATGGATTATGAAAAGAAAGTCATTATGCCCAGTTCCATTTATCACATTTGCGGGATGACACGAGAGATGAAATGACAAGGGAAGATTCATATCTGATATTTCCAGTTATAGGAGCCATAAGCCATTGTTTTCATTACATAATTAAAGATGATATGAAGAAATGGAAGAGCATGGTATAGTCCAAATATTTGCACTGAATTAGTGAAAATTGTACAAAGGAAAGAAATTAGTGAAAAGAAAAAGGTCCTGAGAAACCAAAACTTGTAGAAGACCCTTGAGTTATGTGATTACATGGGGGGTATCCGACCAAGAAGTGATGATCCTATCATTTGTTCCTTTGCCAGGTGCAAAGCAATTTGGATGGGATTCTTTACACCTGATCTACAAGAAATAAAAAGTGTGGTCAGAGTAGATATGAATAGAAACTTTTACATGTTTGTGGATTGTTTATTGTAAATTACCACAATTACCTTGCACGGCTCCAACAGCTCCAAAAGTAGCAGTAGTACCATCCATGATACTTGCATCACATTCCACATGACCACTCTCAGTCAAATTTGAACCACGTCCAGCGTTTGTGATAGGATCATCCTAAACAACCATAGACGAGAATGGATAAGACACATTTTGCTTGGATCAAGAACCATTAGCATTTTATGTACACACAAGCACACGACATCACCCTAGACTTGCTTATATCTACGAGGTTTGCAAACCCTTCTTGTAAAATCCATATAAAATTATTCTTCCATTTTTTTGCCTTTTGACATAAGGAATCGTGACCATATCACATATTCACATGCATCATGCCTCACGTGATTGCTTTATGTATTTCTGTATAATCCATACTTGTCGCAAATTGCAAAATTTGAAAACTAAATTAACTACACACAAGCATGTAGCAATACACAGAAGGAGATGATACAAACCTCTAACACTTGAATGGCAGCTGCAACCGCATCAAGACTTGTGCCATTACCCTGCAAAAGTATGGAAAATTAGGGATTCAGCACCGCAAAGCTACATGGACGCGTGACATTCTCACATGAGCTCCATCAGTACCCTATCTAGTACATAGATCCGCTCAGCTGTTAAGATTCCACGCTAAAATGGAACACCTGGTGAGGATCGCGTCAATCCGAGCTCCATAACATCCGAAACCAAGCGGTATACTGGAAGGAGGAGGAGGAGAAGGAGGCGAGTGGGGCACGTCGGAGCTAGGGTCTAAGGATTTGACCTCGCAGAGGACCGCGGCTGCGGCGAGGCAGGCGCGCTTCATGGCTCGTCGGTACGCCTTCTCGTTCGCCGGCGCGTGGAAGCCGGCGCCCACGTGCACTGCCACGAAGAACCTGCGGTCGGAGCCATGAGTAGGGCTCAGGTTTGCTCCCCCTTCGCCGACCTCGCCACATCCCGCCGCCAACTCGCTCCCTTCGCCACCGCCGCCGCCGCCGCCCATGAGTGTTCCTGGGGAGGGGAGGACGAGAAAGTTTTGAAATAATGTGCTGAAACCCCTGTAGAATTAGGATTTTACGGTTTGTTTGCCTACGAAGCAAAATGATAAGAGTGAAGGCAGTTTTTCAATTTACACCTTATAAAAATAATCGATCCATGACCATATTTTTTCACAGACACTCCAAAACTTTATTTTTAGTTCTTTTAACTTTATCGAAAATTATTTCTATTTTATTATTTAAATTTGGTTTATAGATTAAAAAATAGTACTTCACATATCATTTTGCAATATTATTTTATAATATTAATGAAAAGATATTTTATTATTTTATCAATCACTGATTTATTAGTTTTTTTTAAAAGTTACTCGCTCTGTCTCATTATATTGTAACTATGACTAAATTTAATATTTTATACTATCATAAAATATTAAATCCGATGATAGTAGATTATTGGACAAAAAGGAGACGGAGTACTTTTGTCAGTTTTGACCATAATTTTACATAATAGTTTTCATACTCCAAGAAATTTTTCCCAAATTTACCCTTCTGTACCTGATCTTCGCTGTGCACGATGTCGGTGATAGAAAAGTCCGGAACACCTCAGTCCGGCCAGAAATAATCTCTGAAAAATGCAATTAAAAAAGACGAGAACTGCTAATTCTAATGAGTTTTAGCCACGAACTAGAGAGTTGAGTGACCGTAACACGGACCAAAACGCTTCTGAGTGCAGACTGTTCAATGTTCAAGTTTTATTAAATTTAGTCAGATATATTATAGTGATAGAACTGTACTGAATATACTGAATATGTTCTTATATTTTTCATAACTAAAATACATACAGCCAAACAAACAGGTACACACTCATAATTAACAAAAAAATAAGGGACTAAAGGAAATATTTAGAACCATCGCGATTTAAAGACCAGATCACCACAGCTGCTCAAGATAAAACATGGAACAATATATTACTATACAGATTATGCCCATTTTCGCTAAGCACTCATATCTCACCGTACTCGATTTGTACAGCCAAGATGCTTTTCCTTTTTCGTGTGTTTTTTTCCTGCTTCAATTTCATTTACCTGCACACTGCAGGGGGCTGCACAATGCGACGTGTCATTGATTTGGTATGGAGAGAAACAAATGAAATGAAGAGAGCGAGCAACCCATTCGACCATCCACGCCCAGCGATCGGGTATGACAGATACGAATAGTATATACCTATATTTGTATCTATAAGTCGACAGATAAAAATTCATGTTCATACCTATTATCCGCGGGCGCTGTATACCCGCTTACCCGTAAACCTAACCACGTGGAGAGGAAGAAGGGGCCACCGGGGCCGGTGAGGAGGCTGGCCGGAGGGCGTGGAGGGAGTGGGCCGCAGCTGAAGGACGATGTGCGTCGGTGAAGGCGCAGGCCGACATGAGGAGCTACGAGCAACTGAGAAGGTGGCACATGGGGCTACGCGCAGGCGGCGCTTGGGGCCGCGCCGGCAGCG
>KE373310.1:153763-165215 GCA_000418225.1 Zizania latifolia | reverse complement strand
CGGCCCGTCCGCTGGCCGTCGCGAGTCGCGTGGTTCACTGGCTCCGCCAGCCGCTAGCCACCGGCCGAGATCCCTCGCGAGTCGTGCGTGCCACCGCCCTTTTCTTTCTCTTCTGTTTTCCTTGCGCCTGTGGCCCGCTCGCGTTTTCTCTAGCGCGCGCCTGCGATTTCCCGTGTGCCATCTCCGCTTTTTCCCGCGCGCCAGCACCTCGTTTTCCCGCCCACGTCCCTGCGCCTCGCGCCATGTGGCGTCACCATGGCGGTAAGTCGTCGCCATAGCGATCAGGCGACGCCTAGGTGACGCCATATTCATTCAAGTTGCGGCGACCCCGACACCCAGAGAAAAATACCGCCTTGCCGCCTAGGCGACGCCATAAAAACCATGGCCAGTAATTCAGTATTCTTCCATGAGATGATTACATTATTTGTGAATATTATGCGTGCCATTTAGTCACTGTGTTCCTTCCAGCACACATCTAAATCCAAAAAAATCAGTCTATGATTTGGAACATTCTTTCATTTTCCGTGAAACGGCGCTAAAAAGTAATCAGTGCATCTGTACATGTATTTTGTCGGCATGTAAATCATCTATAAACCACTCCTGTTATGGTCAAGCATGTCAACTCTAGCTGTGGTTGCAGCATATACAAACTAGTGAACCATCAGTGACCTACTGACCTTCTGTGGGATCCAAGGAAATATTTGCCCCTGAACAAATAAACACTGCAGGATTAACGAGCACAGGTCTTTCCCCAACACAAACACCGGTATGAACTTCAGGGATATAGCGAAAATGTTGGTACTGTTCGCTCTTGAAGCTAAAGGCACAGTGTGCAGCACATTATAATGCTGCATGGATCTTGATACACAACAGAAATCAAATTAATGTTCCAATACAACCACCCTAATAAATTGGCCTTTACCAACTGCAGAATGCGTTCAGCAAGTCGAACGAAATTCACGAAACCTAGCTTCATCTAGCAACACTGCAACAGTATTATATCTAATATATCTAAATCAGCCATACCATTGGTAACAGCATATGTACATGTACAATAGCATCACTCCTTTTGACCACATGATTCTTCGAACCGAGAGAGATCGAAGCAGAGAAGGAGGCGGGGCGAGGCGCACCCGGTGGCCGAAGCAGACGCCGAGGATGAGCTTGCCAGCGGCATGCCGGCGGCGGATGAAGTCGACGAGGGCGAGGATCTAGGGTTCATCACCGTGGGAGTCGCTCAGCTGCCGGAGATGACGAACCCATCGAGCGCGGCCGCCTCGGCGCCCACAGGGAGCTGCCCTCGCGCCCACAGGGGGACGGCGCTGCGCTGGCCCCTCGCGCAGGAGGCGCACTCACGCCCCTCGCGTATGAGCCCTCTAGCGGCGGCAGCGGTGGCACTACGGAGGAGAGGAGTCGTGCACGGAGCCCCTCAGAATTGGGCCAGTTCTTTTTGCAATAAGTCTAAATAACTCCCTCACGTATTGTTAATTAATCATTTAACTTTCTGATCTAATAAATTAGATGTTTAACCCTCTAATCTTTTAAATATCATTTACCTAACCTCCTAACCCCCTAAGGTGGTTTTTTAAAGTAGTTTTGTCCTGTTGACATGCCACGTTGAACAAGATTGCCACGTTCATCACACGCGCACGTATAAAAAACTAACAACCACGCCCCGTAGACTTCTCGTTCACTCCGTCAGTGCCTCCTCGTTCACTCCGACGTCTCCTCCTCCCTCCATCCCCCCTCTCTCTCTTCGGCTAGGCGAACGACGAGATGATGATAGAGAGTAGACCATCGGATTATAGCCTGAGTTAAAAGTGAGTCTCTATACCTTATTGCTGTGGTTTTTTTCTAGCCTCTAAAAGTTGTCTAAAAATAAAAACAAATAATGGCAGGATGAGGCAAAAATTATTTCAGGCACTGCATTTACAGGACAAGAAAAAATAATCAATAGCAGCCTTCTTTTCAGATCCAGTGCTAAATTCACCTAAAATAGCAGCAACAACATGTTAGACACCAACAAGCCACCTCACACCAACTAGCATAATTTTTTTTCCTTCTACTTCCTCTAAGAGGTGGAAGGATTTAGCAGTGACATTAGCATCAGAGAGATGAGGATGAGGAGACGAGGAAGAATAAGAAAAAAGCAATCTTATCTAACGTGGAATGCCAGCAGTGCAAAACCACTTTGCAAAACCATCTTAGGGATTAAGTAAATAGTATTTAAAAGGTTAGGGGGTTAAACATCTAATTTATTAGTTCAAGGGGTTAAGTGATCAATTAACAATACGTGAGGGGGTTATGTAGAATTATTTTATTCTTTTTTTCTGAAGAGGAATTGGGCCTACACGTGGATTCCAGGTTAAAATGTAGTTAGGTTTTGATGATTTCAAATCCAAAGTGGCCCAAACAGCCCACCTCATAGAATTAGAATCTAATTCTTCAATTATAGGCCCAATAACTAGGATCCAAACAGGCCCTAAATGAATTAGAATTTAAAAGCTATGAAATAGTAAATTTTTCATATCTTCACTAGCTGCCTCTCGTATTATCGTATTCTAAAGCTCATCCAAACTAGACCTATTCAACAATAAGTCAACAAGACAAACAAGAGAACTTAAAATGTCATCATATATGCAAGAAGCTACATGCTGAAACATGGAGATGGGTGCAGAAAATTCTAAAGATTTGCAGAGGTTTTCTTCTAATCTTACAAAAAATAATATGTATTTCTGAAAGTCCAAAAAATACAAGAATGATATGAACACATCAAACCTGACCCACAAGCCCCAATGGTCTCCATTGATAACTATCATACCATACGCTTTATTTGGATCTCAGATGTTTGGTGGCACTCCACTGAGAATTACAATGCTTTTTTTTTGAAATTTTCTAATACAAGTTTTCATACGTCAAGGTTAACCGAGACCTTTTAGTTTTTTTAGCAATTTGCAATCAGTAGCACTATCACGATGTATATGCCAAAGCATGAAGCATCACTGCAAATTCGACAACAATTTATAATTTACACACATATGCAATTTTATTATTACTACAGATAAAACTTAGACATTGTTTGACAGATTCAACAATTGCAACTACTTTCAGAATTTCTAACTCAAATAATACATATTGTCGAGGATATGACCCCGGTATCTCACATTGGACTTATCAACCCGGATCGAGAGCAGGCCAAGCCTAGCATAGTGTCCGGTATAGCTCATGAAGAGGGTTCGGTTCTAGAAGAACCAACTGCCAATTCCAACTCTACAAGCCGAGTTCAGCAGTCAAAGTCCGCAAAGATCGTTTCAGGACGCAGTCAATGAGGTGGTTGGTCATGTACTGATTAATCAATCTGGCGTGTTAGTAAACACTCTGCATGCATTGATCAAGAAGACGATGGACGGGTCCATTACTCATGAATTACCTCAAGGACCGGTCTATTTTCAGCAGAAGTCATCAGTGCCTGTTATCTTGAGCACACCTCCGCCAATGACAGCTATCCCACCACAAGCGACGTATGGGTTAGAGCGTGACACGGTACCAAGTTTAATACCGCCAACCCCGATGCCAACTAGTACATCGCCTCAAGCGTACCAACCTCTGGCGAGTGCACTACCGCTGGAGTACCATTATACGGCTTATTACGGGCCTCCATGGCAACAAACAAGTTTTGAAAGAACAATGCCCTAAAATAATTATCAGCATTAGGAGAGGACAGTAACGCCAATGCCTCATTATCCGACGCCAAAGGAAGATAATTTTGCCTTCAAGATCGTAGAGATTATGAGGGATCAGTTTAGGCTCAAGCTGAAAGAAAAGAGTTACATGTATCGGCTACCATATCTAGACTGGATCGACAGAGTGCCGCTACCGAATAGATACAGGGTCCTAGATTTTCAAAGTTCTCTAGTCAGGACAGTACTTCAATAGTCGAGCATATCAGCCATTTTCTTACGCAATGTGGAGAGGCATCGGCTGAGGAAGCTCTTAGAGTTAGATTCTTTCCGATGTCCCTGTCTAGATCAACTTTCTCTTGGTTTTCTTCGCTACCGCCGAATTCAGTCAAGGGATAGGCCGATTTAGAGAAGCAATTTCACTAGTACTTTTTTATCGGGATCTAGGAGATGAAATTGACGGACCTAACGATCGTAAAACAGTGCATGAATGAATTGGTGCCGGAATACATTCAGTGTTTCCGCGATGTGAGAAGCCGATGCTATAGTCTCAGCCTGATCGACGCATAGTTGGCTAAACTTGCATTCCAAGGTCTTCTGCCGCCAATTAGGGAGAGGTTTTCCTCTCAAGAATTCGAAAGCCTCTCACACTTGACACAAATGGTATTGGCCCATGAAAGCCGATTCTAAGAGATGTACAAAGGGAAGACACAAAAGTGAGTGGCTCAGGTACAATTTTACTCATGGGATTCAGAGCAAGAAGATTCCGATGGTGATGTCGTCTTAGTCGAATGGGCCAAGTTGAAGAAGACAGTGACTTGTTCATGGGTCAAAGCCACCGAGAAGGAGCAAAAGTACGATTTTGACATTAACAAGGTGGACAAAATCTTTGATTTATTACTAAAAGAAAAGCAGATCCCGCTCTCACCGAATCACGCGATTCTATCGGTAGAAGAATTGAAGAAAAGGAAATACTATAAGTGGCACAATACTGGCTCCCATAATACAAATGAATGCAAAGTTTTTCATCAACAAATTCAATCAGTCGTTGAGCAGGGTAGAATAAAGTTCGATGAAATAGCAAAGACGATGAAGATTGACGGGAATCCTTTCCCGATGAATATGGTACATATCGGCTCATCAAGCTTTCATGTTGAAGAGATCCAAACTCTGAGGCACCACGTTAAGACTCATCGGTGTCAGGTAAGGGAACAACACGCCACGCCATATGGACGCAAAGAGAAATTTGATCCATATTGGGGGTGCACTTCCTTTCGTTTATGCTAGAAAAATAATATGAGGCTCCCATCAATCAAGGATTGCCCAGAATGTGCCGAAAAGGTCAGCCAAGATTATATTAGTTCTGATGGCTAGCCCCTAAGGAAGAGAATACCCGCAAAAGACCAACTAGGGTCGCCCGAACAGGAGACTGTGGACGATCAGCGCATTCGAACTGAAGACAGATGGCAAGGAGATCGGAATCCCGTACAAAAACCCCGATGGTGCCCAGAGGGTTTAACACAGAGTCAGAAGAGGAGGCTCCAATGTCAGAGGCATCAGTCAGGAGCAGCTAGTGGGAGAATACGAGGAATATCGGCAGAGCAAACGATGGGTGAGAAAAGAGTGGCGTCCAAAGAAGAAAGCCGATACAGAGGACAAGCCAATAGAGGTAAACATGGTTTTCATATTGCCTGCAGAGTACAGGGCACCTCCATCAGACAGTGAAGAAGAAGAGGGATCGGCTGCACAATTATTGCTACAACCACAACCAGCAATCTTTGAAAAGCTGGAAGAAGATGAGCATCAGCACTTGAGGCCCTTGTATATTAAGGGACACGTAGACAACAAGCCAATGTCAAAAACGCTGGTCGATGGAGGGGCAACCATTAACATAATGCCTTATTCTACGTTCCACAAGCTCGGTAAGGTAAATGAAGACCTGGTGAAGACCAATATAGTGTTAAAAGACTTTAGTGGTAATTTATCAGATACCAAAGATGCTTTGAACATAAAGCTCACGGTTAGAAGTAAAACACTACCAACCATGTTTTTTGTGATTGATGAAAAAGGTTCATATAGCCTCCTGCTAGGAAGGGACTGGATTAACGCCAATTATTGTGTTTTATCTATAATACATCAGAGTCTAATGCAGTGGCAAGGTGATCAAATCAAAGTTATTCAAGCTGATAGATTAGTCATCATATCAACAGCCGATGCACCTGACTTTAAGAAGATGGATTGCCTTTCTGGACGAGTTTGGGAAGGAAATTTTTTAAGGGTGTCAGATCTTGGCCTCCAGCTGATCAACCAGATGAGTCTAGGCTAGGATCCGTGTTTAGAGAAATAGATGATGAAGAAGGAAAGATCAAAAAAGGGTTCACGTCGGTCGATGAGTTAGAAGAAGTAAACATCAAACCTGGAGATAGGCCAAGGCCGACGTACATTCGTGCTAAGTTACCCTCGTCTGTAAAAGAAAAACTGGTTGTGTTATTAAAGAAGTTTTAGGATTGTTTTGCTTGGAAATATCATGAGGTACCTAGACTTAGCCGATCGATTGTAGAACATTGGCTACCAATAAAAATGAGATTCCAGCTAGTAAAGCAGAGTCAAAGAAGATTTAAGCTAGAAATGTATCCTCACATAAAGGCAAAAATCACAAGATTATATGAAGCAAATTTTATAAGACCATGCTGATACGCGGAATGGGTATCAAATATAGTCCCGGTATAGAAAAAAAGGTCAATTAAGGGTATGCGTAGATTTTAGAGAACTAAATAAAGCCACACCTAAAGATGAATACCCAATGCTGATCACAGATTTGCTAGTCGATGTGGCATTAGGGCATAAGATTATCAGCTTTATGGATGGAAATGCCAGATATAATCAAATATTCATGGTAGAGCAAGATATCACAAAAACTACATTCAGGTGCCCTAGAGCCATCGGCTTGTTCGAGTGGGTCATTATGACTTTCGGCCTAAGGAACGCCGAGGCAATGTATCAAAGAGCAATGAATTATATATTTCATGATCTGATTGGTTCCCTGGTAGAAATTTATATTGATGACGTCATCGTGAAGTCACAGGATAATGAAGGACACATAGCCGATCTAAGAAGGGTTTTAGAAAGGGCAAAAAATATGGACTTCGTATGAATCCAAAGAAGTGTGCCTTTGGCGTATCGGCTCGAAAGTTTCTAGGGTTTATGGTTCATGAAAGAGGAATTGAAATAAGTCAGAACATTATTCAGGTCATCAAGAATACAATACCATCAGGGAACAAGATAGAGTTGCAATCGTTGATCGGCAAGATTAATTTTGTCCACCGATTCATATCAAATTTATCAGGCTGATTGGAGCCGTTCACGCCTGTGCTAAGGATGAAGGAAGGAGAAGAATTTATTTGGACCAATAAACATCAGAAAGAATTTAAGGAAATCAAGAAATATTTAAGTTCTCCTCTAGTATTAATCCTGCCATGGCCTGGTAAGCCTTACAAGTTATATTTGTCGACCGATGACGTAATCATCGGGTCGGTGTTGATCCAAGAGGTAGAAGGAAAAGAACACATCGTGTTTTACCTAAGCCAATGGTTATTAGACGCCGAAACAAGGTACCCTGTGGTTGAAAGATTATGCCTGTGCCTTTATTTCTCTTGCACTAAATTGAGACACTATATACTATCGGCAAAATGCACGGTCATATGCAAAGCCGACGTGATCAAGTACATGCTATCGGCTCCAATTTTAAAGGAAAGGATTGGCAAATGGGTATTTGCATTGACAGAATTCGATTAATAATACGAATAGGCTAAAGCAGTCAAGGAACAAGTCGTCACCGACTTCATAGTACAACACAGAGACAAAGCAGCGGACTATGTGGAGCCAATATCATGGACACTTTTTTTTGATGGATCAGTTTGCAGACATGGATGCAGAATCGGGTTAGTAATCATATCGCCTCGGGGGGCAAGTTTCGAGTTCGCTTACACTATCAAGCCCTACCGCACCAACAATCAGGTAGAATATAAGGCGGTCCTCAAAGGTTTAAAGCTTTTAGTTCAAATAGAAGCCAATGCCATTGAGATCATGGGAGATTCATTGTTAGTAATCAGACAACTCTCTGGAGAGTATGACTACAAAGACGAAAATCTAAGGGTATATTTTGAAAAATGCTAGGAACTATTAAAAGGATTCAAGATGGTGTCTTTAACACACGTGTCAAGGAATCAAAACCTAGAAGCCAATGACCTGGCACAAGCCGCATCAGGATATCAGCCGATGGATAAGATGGTTGAAGCAAAAATAGCCGATATCAACGCCAATGATTAGAGGGCTAAACTAATAAGTTATCTAAGGAATACATCATAGCCGGCCTCGAGAAAACTCTATTATAAGGCATTAAGATATGTGTTGCTGGATGAGGAATTATATTATCGGATGATTGATGGGATTTTGTTAAGATGCCTAAATCTGGAGGAAGTCAAAGTCGTAATGTGCGAGGTACATGAAGGGATTTGTGGAACCCATCAATCGGCTCACAAAATGAAGTGGCTGCTGCGTTGCACTGGTTACTTTTGACCGATGATGCTCAAAGAATGCTTTAAGTATTATAAGGGATGTCAAGACTACCAGAAATTTGGAAACATACAACGAGCTCCCGCATCGGCCATGAACCCGATTATCAAGCTATGGCCATTCAGAGGCTGGGGAATAGACATGATCGGCCAGATCTATCCATCGTCTAGCAAGGGACACAAGTTTATACTAGCAGCCACCAATTATTTCACCAAGTGGGTAGAAGCGATTCCTCTGAAAAAGATAACTGCTCAGGAGGCCATAGAATTTGTCAAGGAGCATATTATTTACAGGTTCAGGATTCCACAAACAATCACCACCGATCAAGGATCAGTATTCATGTCAAAAGAATTTCAGTAGTTTGCAATCGGCATAGGAATTAAATTGCTCAACTCATCACCCTACTATGCACAAACAAACAGCCAAGCCAAAGCCTCAAACATGCCTAATAAAATTGATCAAGCACAAGATCGTAGAACAGCCTAAAAAGTGGCACGCAACGCTGGCCGATGCACTATGTACATATCGGATGGCTTGCCACGGATCAACTCAAGTACCACCCTATCAGTTAGTCTATGGACATGAAGCTATCCTATCATGGGAAACAAACATCGGCTCTAGACGTCTCACCCTTCAGAATGAGTTGACAGCCGATGACTACTATAGACTAATGACTAATGAGTTGGAAGACTTGACATAGAATTGGCTTCACGCACTCAGGAAGATGGAAGAGAATAAGGCAAGAGTGGCAAGGCATTATAATAAAAAGGTATTAGCCAAAACGTTTGAAGAAAATGACTTAGTCTGAAAACTCGTGTTACCGATCGAAACTAAAGACAACCGCTTCGGCAAGTGGTCCCCTAATTAGGAAGGTCCCTATCGGGTAAGCCGAGTCGTACTAGGCAGTGCCTATATCCTGAAAACTTTAAATGAAGAAGAATTCGTGAAAGCACTCAATAGGAAATACTTGAAGAAATATCACCTGAGCGTCTGGATAGAGACCTAATCGGCCATCAGGTCGACACGCGCAAGTATAAGTCGACATTCAATAGCCGATACCCGGGGTATCACCTTCAGCAGCAATCAATAGCCAATACCGAGGGTATCGCCTTTAGCGCAAGATCAACACAAAACATTGCAGGCCAAATTAAAGTATTATAAAGGATTACGAAAGTGAAGGCCGGGCACAATAAAAAGAAAAGTGTAACAACTTTCAAGGTCCCCCAAGATAAGCCATGAGAGCAGCTACAGCGTGGTCACGAATATTGTTGATATTCTCCAGGTCCCGACAGTCCTCCTCGTCACTCCCATGGATCGGCTTCGCTTGTTAGTATCGGTGATATGTGGCCTTAGTAAAATCGGATGAGTCCCATCGGCGGGAGATGATCTCCACTGGTATATCAGCTAGTCGCTTCTTGCATAAAGCGATTACATCACGGACCTCTGCAAGCTGAGCAAAAAGTTCTTCTTCTCGAGATCATAGCTGGGTGACCTCATCATTGATCCTATTGGGCTCAGCAATCAGCTCATCAAGATTGGCCTTCTTAGCCAGGATGACATCCCGATCGGTCGGACCATGCTAGCGCCGCCGCCTCTGCTCGGCATGATCAATCAGCTGCTAAGTAATGTGCTCGTAGCATGGTTGGAAGGCTTCAAAGTATAAGCTGGGAGACAAATCTTCCATCAGGTCCTTAGGAAGCCGATCCTGGATACCAGCAAGCCTCGCCCTGATCTGTGCCGAGTCAGTCATGAGTGCGTCGAGAGGCTCCTAGAGGCGACGCAGGACATCAGCCAGGGGATCAGCGTGACTTCAGCGGGAGCACTTTGGCTAACCAAAGCTTCATCAACAAACCCCTCAAGATCGAAGGGGAACAAGTCGGCAAACTCCTGCACAAGAAGGGCATGATAAAGAATAACGACGCGAACGCAGTAAAGTCAGTACACAAGAATGATGGTCAAAGAGGAACTAACCAATGGGAACCCGGCAGGAGTAACAATGACAGATGACGCCGCAGCCTGGGCAGGACCACCGAAAGAAGTTCCCAGATCATCAAGTGTAGCGATGGGACCAAGATCAGTGGATGAGTCAGAGGTCACCACCACAGGATCAGAGTCGATCACTAGATCCGCCATCGGCCGATCAGCCTCAACCACGACTAGGTTCGGGGTGGTTGGACGATCATCCAAGGAGACGATGGCAGCAGTAGCCTGGCAGACAATGAAGTTAGTAAAACAAAAGGCAGAATAAAGACGTTAACAATGGCAAAGGCCACTCACCGATGTTGACGTTGTCAATGGAATAATAGCCAACATCGTAGCAGGAGAGCGGATCGGCGTCGGAGGATCATGGGGAACCAGCCTCTGCGGACGAGGGGGAACCACTACAACATTTTTGGGCGGTGGAGCGACACTCCCCAACAGCTTAGGTGCCCCGCATTTTTCCCCTTACGAGCAAGAGGAAAGCCGATCGATGGAGCGGCATTCAATAGAACCGTCGGAGTAGGTGCTTCACACCCTAGATTGGGGTTGTTTAACGGTAAGGCATAGTGGATTGGCCTCCCGCTTTGGCTCCACATCGGCACGGGAGGACAAGTGTCCTGCAAAAGAATCAATATAAGACACAAAAGGACTCACAACACTAGACAAGGTAAAAAGATTCAGCAGAAGACAGAGTCGATACCTCGTTATCGGCCCGAGGGAATTCAGGATCGAAACGGGAGTGGATAACAGACGGAGGGAGGATGAAAATATGGAGTCTCCATTCACTCTAGAACCGCTCAAACGAAGTGGATACATTGGTACAAGAGGAAAAATCCCCGAGTTCACAGAAGTCAGGACAAGGGGTGAAAGTGGTTCGGATAGTTTCTGACCGTATCCGAAAAAACGGATTCGGATATGGATTCGGATACGGATATTTTTTAGATATGGAAATGAATATGATATCGATGATATCCGACAGATACGGATTCAGATTCGGATAATCCGGATAACTCTTATTCGGATTATCTGGATTTTTAGGCCTATTAGACATTTCGGCCCAGTTGTTCATAAACATTGATTTACTTCAAGATTCGTGCTAGGTAATACTTTCACCCTCTGTTAGGTTAGCCCTTCCCCAATCAAAACTCCCAGCGCCACACGGTGTCTCGACCAAGAGGCACCTGATGCCACCGGTCCCCCACCGCGCCGGTCCCCAG
>KE373310.1:130100-143988 GCA_000418225.1 Zizania latifolia | reverse complement strand
GGGGTGGGGAGGGCTTGAGTTGAGCAGCCTCGTCGTCGTCGGGCCGGACCGGAAGGCCCGAACTCGCTCTGCCGACAAATCACGCCATCGACCCAGGCAGCTGGTGCCGCAAATTCCCAAATCCCACCACCGGCCACCGCCTCCAGATCGCACCGAACAAATGGCTGCCTCGCCGCTCGCCGCGGCGCTCCTGGCCGTGTTCGCCCTCCACCTCGCCTTCCCGGCGGCGGCCGAGATCCGGGAGACGGTGATCCGCGCCGACCCGCGCAGCATCATCCCGCTCGACGAGTTCGGCTTCTCCCACTCGGGCGTCCTCGAGCTGAACGTGTCCAGCATCGCCTTCGACCCGCCAGCCTCCTCCGAGCTCGATCTCTCCCAGCTCGGCTTCTTCCTCTCCACCCTCGATGCTTGGGTCCATGTCCTCCGCCAGCTCCAGGACCTTGACGTCACCTGCGCGCTCCAGGCCGACCTCGTCAAGCTCGCCTTCTCCTTCGACCGCCTCAAGCCGCCCTCCAACCCCGCCGGCGTCGAGGTTGCACGCTCCTCCTCCTTCTCCACCACCTTCAGCGTCTCCGACCCCGGCCAGTACACTCTTGTGTTTGCCAACTGCCTCGGCGGCGGGCTCAAGGTTTCCATGGACGTCCGTTCCGCCATGTACAACGTTGACCAGCTCACGGGCGAGCGGTCCTATCTCTCCGCGGGGGCCACCGCGCTCCCATCTATCTTCTTCCTCTTCGGCCTCGCGTACGCCGCTCTCGCCGCTGGCTGGATCGCCATCCTCCTGCGCAAACGAGCCGCCGTGTTCCGGATCCATTACTTCATGCTCGCCGTGCTCTTGCTCAAGGCGTTCAATCTCCTGGCCGAGGCCGAGGACAAGTCCTACATCGAGCGCACTGGCACGGCGCACGGCTGGGATGTGCTCTTCTATATCTTCAGCTTCCTCAAGGGGATCTCGCTCTTCACGCTCATAGTGCTCATTGGCACCGGTTGGTCGTTCCTCAAGCCTTACCTGGCCGACCGAGAGAAGAAGGTCCTTATGGTGGTCATCCCTCTGCAAGTCGTGGCCAACATTGCGCAGGTGGTGATTGATGAGTCCGGGCCGTATGCTCAGGATTGGGTCACCTGGAAGCAGGTGTTGTTGCTGGTCGATGTGGTCTGCTGCTGTGCCGTGCTCTTCCCGATTGTGTGGTCCATCAAGAACCTCCGGGAAGCTGCTCGCTCTGATGGGAAGGCTTCTGTGAATCTCATGAAGCTGACCCTTTTCCGCCAGTACTATGTGGTCGTCATTTGCTACATTTACTTCACACGTGTTGTGGTTTATGCACTAATGACCATCACCTCGTACCGGTATCAATGGACCAGCGATGTGGCCAAGGAGCTGGCCACCCTTGCATTCTATGTGTTCACTGGATACAAGTTCCGGCCTGAGGTGCATAACCCATACTTTGCAATTGACGATGAGGAGGAGGAGGCTGCTGCTGAGGCACTCAAGTTAGATGATGAATTTGAGCTATGAGGTTTTATAATTGCCAGTCCCTTCCTTGCCACTGATGATACAGATGTTGTATGTGTCTCCAAAGGACAATGGTATATAGACTGGTATTTAGTCCATATCCTTTTCTTTTCAAGTAGTTACATATTTCTTGCTGTAATTGGTTATCAACAGCCTTATGTTTGTGTTAAGAGACACAACAGCTTGGATTTGCCTTGTTTAATCTAAAAGCATTGAGATGAGCTGTTCTGATTGTACCTTTGTAGCAAATGTTCTGTCTAGATGTTTAGTTTTCATGTAAAAGAGGTTGAATATAATTTAGTTTCTTCACTCATTTAGTGCAAATTGTAGCTGTGAGTTCTAGACTATTTCTAGATTAACTGTGTGCTTGTATTGATTTGTGCTGTTATATGTCGCATCATTTCATTTGATAGTGTAGAAACAAATGACAGTCTATAACGGACTTGCGTTGTCGCATACAATATGTCCTAATCCCAAAAAAGGAAATAAATGTTGTGGTACGTAGAGCACTGCTGTAAGTTGTCAACTTTCTTTATCTGTGTAATTCACCTGAATTTTGCCAAGCTATCTGTTTCGTGTATGCATTGATTGCATCCTCCCCATGTCTGTGTATGCTTTGATATGACAATGAATGTTTTATATAGAAGTGTAACCTTAGATGTGAAATTTAGCATCTAGATTCACAACCCTGCCCTAGCTTAAGTGTTATCTACTCTTGTCCACTTTTGTCAGTATGTACTTCGACTTTTCCAACTAGGGCTATGATGAGGACACAGCATAAAAAATGATTCTTAGGCTTTGAAATTTAGTAAGATTGGGAGGTTATGTCGCTGGAGTTTACTCTAGTAAAATTGTAAAAACTCAAAGCACACACTGTCATCTTGAACTTGAATTAAGTTGAAAGCTCCATGTTTGCTGTTCATCTGTCTGCATCTTTATATTGTTGTTGGGTGCTTTGATCATTGACTATTAAATAATCTATGTTAAATAGGGATTTTTGATGTTATGTTATATCTTATTGTATTGTTTGTGAAAATCTTTGGTTCTTCTCTCCTATTTTTCAACCCTTCTCTATCTATTATATTGTGTCCTTGTGTTAAGAGTGCTGACACATAGAGGTGGAGGCATAAAAACTTCTCTACAAAAGCCTCTTGTGTAGGAAACTACTTGCCTGGATTCATTCCTTAAAACAAGAAAAACCAGTTGGGTTTGATTTACACAGAATGGAAGGTTTACACAAAAGTATTAGTTGAATTGCATAGTTGTATGTCCCCAGAGGACCCACATGACTGCACAGTCATCCAGTTGTCAATAGATCTTGTGGAACCAGTATAAACTCAATTCGGCATTTCAGGTTTTGGTTCAAGTATTGCGTCATTAAAAGAAAGAATAAAGTTGTATTTATGTCTGAACATCTTTGATGGCTGTGTTACAAAATTGAATCAGAAGCTTAGAACACATGTATTACTCGACAATGGTGATAAAACAAATTTATTTTGTCTTAATTTAATTATCTTACATTACCTAATTGTGCATGATAGTGTTTTCCATCTTCAAAAATATAGTCTTCTGCAAGTTTACTTGCAGATCAAATGAGAACTGAATCAAAGTATTCCTGATTTGGTCCTTTTGTTGAGATAAGATTACACCAACTGCATGGGAATGGCAGAGCATGCCATTTAAAATTTCTAATCGCTGGCTTTATTTACACAATCTTTGTCAAGTTTGCTTCATATATAGTAGAGATATCAGAAATTTGCCTCCAGATTTCTTAATTTTCATTTCCCCCTTTTATATTTTATTTGTGGCAATAAAACTTGTTGTTACTATTTAAGTTATGAGCATTGGCATCTCCTATTAGTGACAGAGTTCTACTAGGGCAGTTGATTCCATTGGCTGAGGATGGATTTGTTAAGTCGAGGGTTGGGCTTTATGGGTGCACTGTCATTGTCCTAGCCCAAGCTTTGCATCTTAATATCAGTTTGTGTCAATTAACTTGATCTAATTCCTTGCAGAGGAGATAGTCCAGATCAGTACTCCAATTACATGAAACAAGCATTTAACTGTGGACTTGTAGTTCACTCTTCTGCATCTTTTGATGCTGAACCTGATTGCCAGAAGTCTCCTTTTTTGTAACCACTAAGTTAGTTGCAGGATATGACTCAAATAAAGTATATGTACAGTTTTGGGTGCTAATTATAATACGTGTATGATGCAGATCTAGAAGCTAGATATATTGCTTTGGATCTACTACATAGTATTTTAATAGTATTTTTTGGTGCGAATTGGAATGCTGAATGTACCATTCAAATTAGATCAACACCCTGAGTTTGCAAGAGAAACCACATTTATGGTTTGAGGTGTTGATTTGATCTCATGGGCATGCAACTTCACATGTACGTCGGACTCCTGTACAAGTGTTGTGTGATTACTTCGTGGTGAGCTTTAGTTGCCAAGTGATCAGTGGTTACTTCATGATGAAACTTGGTGTATGACTATATGATTATTATGATGCTGACGTGATTATGGATTTCCACTGTAATATGGGGAAGAAATGAGTGTATCTTTGTCTCTTCTTGGGTTACCTTGCTGAATTTTGATTATAATAAAAGTTCGTTATGTCCTCTAAACAGGCCGCTTCCAAACGGTGGACGCACTGAACTTTGATCATTAGCAAGGTGGAGCAACTTTTCAAGTGGATGGAGCTATGCTTGCTAAAGCCTCGGTTGTAGTTTCCCTAGTAAATGATTTCCTTTTGGAATGTTAACATCAAATCTTTTGGGAGGCACTCCCTTCCATTAGTGCCAAGAGCTGATTTGGTGTTGAAAATTGCATGCCTCCTTATTGTGAAGAACCATGTTGGTAAAATAAACCAAGCTTGTTATTCCTCTGTGGTGCTGTGAGCACTCTGGTTACACGGACAAATGTTAATCCTGGCATGGGTTCTCCTTTTCCTTTTCTGTTATGCTCCTGCTTAGCTAGGGCAAGATTGCATGCATCTTCCCCATGAATGACTTTGGTGATGAGTCACAATCTAATTCCTTGATGGTGCTGCCTTGATTTGCACTTGATGGCCAGACATGCCTGTTTCCCCATCCTCTGCATCTGCACTGGGAGTTGGAGTTGATCTGATGAGCCCAGAACTGCAAGTTGGTCAGTCTTATGAGCCTGCACGTAGGCTCTGCTGATGCCCACTACACATGCCAAACAGCAGAGGAAGAGTCATGCAGTGCAAGCTGTCTGATTCATGGGAATAAAAGTGATGCATATATTCCTGTTGTTACTTTCTTTCATGTGATGGAAATAAAGGAATTAAAAGTGATCTATGGTGCTCTAAAATCTGAAATATGAATCCCCAGTTTTGCTGTCTGGCCATGACTTTGTCAAGAGGAACCTACTATCAGCTGCAACACCTGTAGATTAGGATGTAAGTATGTGAGTTACTTTAGCAATCAAAAATCTGGTGTTTTGTTATCAAGGTGACACGCATGTTTTTTGTAGGTTAATCTTCTTATCAGCTCTATCAGCTGCAGCCTGCAGCACCTGTAGATTAGGATGCAAGCATGCAAGTTACTTTAGCAATCAGAAAGCAGGCGTTTTGTTATCAAGGTGGCATGCATGTTTTTTGTAGGTTAATCTTATCAGCTCTAACTTTGCTTGTTGGTGAAGCCAGATGCTTGTGGAGTTGAGGTTCTCACTGTGACTTTCGACAGGTAAATTAACAAAAGCACTCGAGATCAGGGTTCTGTACACCATGTCAGATGTAAGCTATGGCCAGATAATTATGCATATCATTATGGTTTTATTTTGTCACTTTATCTGACCTCTATCTTGCAAGAGGCTCTGGCTTGCTGCGCCTGAGCTGGACGTTCCAGGTTACACCTCAAATGGAAGCTCCAACCTTCAGGTATGTGCCGTTGCCCCACATTTGGAGCGACCGCTGATGGATGGCGGATAGACACCGTTGCTATGGCCCATAATCTCCTGCTCGCATTTGGTAGGGTGACCGTTTGGTGAGAGGCTGGAAAGAAGTTGTAAATAACCGGGCAGAAGCAAGGAATGACGGTTCAGCCTATTGATTGTTGCCTTTCTATTGAGGCCAAGCTCAAATGCTTCTTCCAATAACGGCAGGTAATATCTGTAAACCAAACAAGCAACAGTACTGCTTTTTTTCTACATCCTCCTCGATTTGACACAGTTAGTGCTAGGTGCCAACACTTGCAAAAAGGAAAGGAAATGAAAATGGTAGAAAAAGTGTTAGGTGCTAGGATGAGTAGGGCATGCATGGAAAGAAGGTTCTGATCAATACCCCTTTCACTTTAGTACTCAGACTGTCAGACATTGGTGTTACCATTAAAAGGGAATCAACTCACTAAGCGTGGATCAATCAATCGAGGAACATATCACTACTAATGGTCTCTCTCCTCCACTATCTATCTAGCTAGTACTAGTCCTTGACTAGTGTGATGGGTGTTACTACAAAGTACAAACTAAGCGCCCGATCTGGAGGGCAACTGCTGCAAGGTCAGGCAGGCAGGCATGCAGCTAGCAATGGCGATCGGTGGTGGCAGGCGGAGCAGCTGGGCGCCGGATGCTGGCTGCCATGATGATGAAGCTGCTGACTTTGGGGGGATTACATGTCGAGAATTCGAGCCTTTTGCGCGCACTTTGCCATGCACGAGTTAGGCCGTTAACGCGCATGATTTCGTAGGCCATCCCATGCATGCACGCGCGCGCATGATGCCATCCTGATGACAAAATTTTGTCATAACTCACAAATCCAACCACTGGTTAAGATTAATTAGGCAATTAACTAATGAAACATTGCATGTGTTCAAGTCGTCACCTATATCTATTTATTTTTGTGGATGTTGTATATTGCTCATGTGATCAGTCCGGGGCTAATTTGGCTGGCAGCACAAAGTACATGCATGCATGATTTTACCCTTTTGTCTTTCAGGGCTGAAAAATTAATGATGCCAAGTACAAATGAAGCATATAAGCAAGTTGGTATATGGTAGTCATCACATTGAACTACTGTTTTGAGGGGACACTCCTGTGCAAGTCCTATATATTGCCAAAAGTACTGATCAATCTCAAGTTATTTGAATGCAGTACCCCACGTATGATCAGCTGGCAGAGTTGTGTTGTTTACTCCCAAGCAACTGAGACAATCTGGCAGCTATGGAAAGCAAGATCTGACAGCTAGTATCGTGTCTTTATTGCTAGCCGATCATCCAAAAGCTAGCAGATCACTACTGCTTTGGAGCAGTGCATGGAAGAACATATGAATGGGGTATATGGCCATGATATTTATGCTGTGAGCCTGTGACCTGCATGCATGGAGTGAACTGAGTGACAGAGTGAGCCTATAGGAAGAAAGAGGCGGCTCTCCATGTATGCAGTTAATTAAAAACGAAGGAAAGCATGCATGCATGCATCCATTACTGTTAGCAAATGTATAGTCAAAATCAAACCCTCCATAGCCCCCACTTAATTCCATATCGACCGGTTATATCGAGATGGAACAAAAAGAAGCCATACGTGCATATATACTACATCTTTTTATTTCACACTTTTGTCCCAGAATGCAGGAAGAAAATTGGAAGGAGAGCAACAGCAACTGCGGATGCATCGACGTACTATACGTTGCCATTGCCGACTTGTACTGTACGTATTACAACACGTACTAGCTAGAAAGATTACATCAATGTCGATGAATATCTCGAATCCACAATTCCACACACACTAAGCATCCAATGACTCGATGTAATAGATGGATGGACGGTGAGATTCCTATACTCCAAACCCCACCAAGAAACTACTCGGAAAAGAGAGGACAATTGACCCAACATGGTCGCCACATGTAGCCATGCAGCTCGTCTATCTCCTCTGCTCCCTAGCTTTTAATTTCCCCTTTAATTTGCTTCGATGGAGCTAGTAGAAGTGTAGAACACTTACCAGCTGCTGCTGCTCGTCTCATGCATTCCCACCAAGTCAGTCCAAGAGATGAGGCCACTAGGGATGAAAACGGATTGAATACGGATGGATATCAGTGATAACATATCATTTTTCATATTTTTTTTGGATTCGAATTTGGATTCGGATACTCTGGATACGGATACGGAACCGGATATCATTGGATATGAATACGGAGCGGATATGAATACGGTTACAGATATTTACCGGATATCATCAGTAATATAATTCTTGATTCACAATCACAACACACAAGTGACAAGTAATAGTTCACATCACATAAATCATCATGAATATAGAAATCCATATACAAGTTGAAAGGATTATCTTAAAGTAAATTTTAAAGCAAATCAATGGTTATGAATAACTTGGTAAACCTAAAAGAGCCTATAGGATATTTATAAATTTGTTTGAGCTTGAAAATTTTTCTACACTCAAAATACAATATATCTTATTTCATGTAAAAAATTGCATTTTTCTAGGTCTGTTTGCTATTTTTAATTTATTAAGTATGTTTCTAGGATTTAAATTGAAATAGGTGAAATTTAAACTGCATGTGCTTGAAATAATGAACCAAAATTTATAGAAAAATCATATTTATGTTTTTGAGTCTATTTTTAGTTCTTATCCACTAAATTGAAAGAAATTTTAAAAAATCTAGGTTGCGACACTCGATGGGCAACGTAGAGCTTAATGATTTTTTAATTCTAAAAAAATCAAACGAAGTCTGAAAAACACGAGACCTGTCATGGTGTTATGATACAATACATAGATACTGTCATAAAAATTAAAAAATATTTCGAGAAAGTTATCACGTATGATGTTAAGAAAGTTAGAGATTCTCTAAAGATGAATTAGGATTTAAAGAATGAATGAATTGTGTTTAAAAGCAAGTTAATGGTTAAATCTTAGTTTAAACTTGAAACTTTTTCTACGATTAAAATGCAACATAGCTTACCTCTTGTAAAAATTTAGTATTTTTTGAGATCAGTTTACTATTTTTAATTCATTAAGTGTGTTTCTAGGATTTATATTGAAATAGGTTATATTTGAACTGTAAGTGCATGAAATAATGAACCAAAATTTGTAGAAAAATCATATTTATATTTTTGAGTCTATTTGTAGGCCGTACCCACTAAATAGAAAGAAATTTTGAAAAATCTAGGTTGCGACACTTGATTAGCAACGTAGAGCTTAATGATTTTTTAATTCTAAAAAAATCAAATAAAGTCTGAAAAATATGAGATTTGTCATGGTATTATGACATGATATGTAGATGCTATGATAAAAATTTAAAAATATTTCAAGAAAGTTGTCATGTAGAATATTAATAAAGTCAGAGATTCTCCAAGAACGAATTAGGATTTAAAGAAGGAACGGGCTAGGTTTGCAAGCAAATCATTGGTTAAATCCTCGTTTGAACTTAAAACTTTTTCTACAATCAAAATACAGCGTATATTATCCCATGAAAAAATTGGCATTTTTCTAAGTGAGTTAGCTATTTTTTATTAATTAATTGTGTTTTTTAGATTTAAATTGAAACAAGTGAAATTTGAAATGTAAGTACATAAAATAATAAACTCATGAAATTAAGGAAAATAAAAATATAGATTATATGTTATAGACTGAGTAATCTTAGAAAATCTCTAAATGTTCTCCAAATTTAGATTTTTTTAAATTTCAAAATATTTCAAAAGATTCCCTTTCTTTTTAAAATTCTAGAAAAAATAGTTTTTTAAACCTTCAAAATCCCCTAATTTCTAAAAAAAACATTTTTTATTTTACTATTTTTCTCTCTTCTCTTTTTTCTTTCACTTTCTTCTCTCTTTTCTTTCCCTTCTCTCTTTCTCTTTCTTCTCTCCTTCCTCTTCTTCACTTCCTCTCTTTCTTTCTCCAGGGCGCGCTATGCAAGGGCTCCGGCACAGCGGCTGGGCGCGCGACGCAGGGGCGCCGGCCGAGGTGGGGCCGGGCGGGCCGTGCGTGGCTGGGCGGCGGCCGACGCCGGGGTCTGGTCGGACGGTGGCTGGAGGCTACGTGCCTGCTGTTGCTTGAAGGCCCAGTACAAAAAATTTCATTATTGGTCCATCGTTGATTCAAAGATTTAACTTGTAAATTAGTGGCTATAAATAATTGGACCTAAATTTTTAATGGGTCTGCAAATCCAGATAATCTGGATAAGATTTATCCGGATTATGCGAATCCGAATCCGTATTCGTCGGATACTATCGATATCATATCCGTTTCCGTATAAAAAAATATCCATATCCGAATCTATATTCAAAAAATCTATATCCGAATTAAAAAAATCTGGATTTGAATCCATTTTTTCAGATTCGATCAAAAACTATTGACTTTCACCCCTAGAGGGCACTGTACGTCTGTACCCCGGTGCGGCGGTGCCTCGTGGGATAACGGAATTCTCGTGAGATGTGGCGTCGAAAAGCAGGTGTTGACATGGAGGAGCCCACTGATCAGAGCAGAGCACAGCAGCAACACGACCAACATAATTTGCTTTTTTACGCACCAGATGAGCAGCATCCATGTATATGTGTATGCCTGCTTGATTTTGTCGTTGCTACGTCGAGCTCTGCGATCCCAGGAGCATGATTACCGGCGGAGAAAGTAAGGGGTTACATGCATTAGCGAGCTAATACAGCATTAGGGATCGGACCACACTATAATTACGCTCTAGAAGCAGTATGCATGATGTACAGCCTCCACTAATCCAACCCCTCCGTGGCTCAAAAAAAGGCGGCGGCAGCAGCAGCAGCAGCTCTGCGAGGCCGAGAGCGAGAGATCATCATGTTTGACAGTTCAGTTTTAACGGTGCGAGCACAAGCCACTTCAGCCAGAGTACTCTCTTCCACTCTGATCACTAGCGATGGCCATTACCTGCAGCAGTAGCAGCAGATGAGCAGGGTAGTTGTGGCAAATCGAGAACTGCAGAGTAGTTGTTGCCGTCTAGAACGGAGAGTACAGGTGTGGTCGCCGTGGCCGGGACACCTGGCGCCGGCCACGTGAACCGTCTTCACCACGACGACAACGGCGGCGGCGGCGACGGCGACGGGATGGATTGTGCGCATGTCGTTGGGGCCGGGCGCACATATGAAATATTCCTCCAGCTCCTGTGTTCAACAACGTGGTGACGCGGCAGGGACAAATATTCCCGTGACTGCGATAAAGTTCATGTTTGGTCGCTAGCGTCGCTTGCTTTTAAAAAAAAATAGCGGAGACAACATAACTATATAAATTGATCATACTCTACTTATACTAGCGATAAGAGACGTTTTCATCCTCATCTTAATTGAATCTTTAAAATTTATTTGAAATTTCTGAGATAAATTATGGGCCAAGCCGAAAATTCCAGCGAGCCTCGGTCGAATCTGGGATATAATCATTTAGTATACGACGCAATCTACGTATACGTGAATCATACGCAACGTATAGTACGTTCCTGCTACGTACGTGCCGACTACGGCTAGCCGACGGATGGATCGACGTTAACCACCGATGGGTAAAAACACTGCGAAAGCCGTCCTTTCCGCGTCAATCGACGAACAGATCGATCCAGTGAGCAGATCCACCGGCCGATCCATCGACCGAGCCTTTTTCTTCAAAAGCTCCCATCAAACAGATAAATTATTGCCAATAAAACTTATCCTAACCACTATGCATAGTGGCCGAGACAGGCCTAGGTCCACACCTAGCTTTAAAACTCAATTAAAGTTTCATCCAAATATTATACAAAATTTTAGAAAATCAGAGAATAATTAACTCAGACTTAGGATTAGTTTGACATGACTCTGCAGTCTGATTCTGATTATAATTTATAATTCTTTCTAAAAGTGATTCTATAATAAATCAGATTTAACTATAAAATTATTTATCGAATAACTAGATTCTAATTTTAATAAGAGAGGATAATAATCTAAAATAACCGTTATGTCTTTGTCTCTGGATTGTATTATATATGTTACAATTTATGTTATATAATCTGAAACTAGAAATGAATAAATAACATAAACTGCGAATCATATTGTATGATGTATAGTATACTTTAATTATGTGTAAATCTTTCTCTAAATTTATAAATCATATTATTTATATTGTATGGTATATATTATATATACTTCTAATGATATTTTTATTTTTTATTAGTTTGATTATCATGGGAAGCAAGATTTTATTTAATTCTCTCTCGTAGTAAAAAAGAGGATCAATTCTTCGAATTTTAGTATGAATCACCTTTTTACGTGTTTAGTAGTATAAATATTTTTTAGAATCAGCCAAAAAATCCCTACTAAACGGACAAATAGATATTATCAATTATAGATTTGCCCCTAAGTATGCAATCCCTTCTACGTCCATCTGAAGTAAGTGCCCAGCTGACACTACCACAGAAAATCACTTTAGTGACGAGTAATAACGTACATTAGTGACGGATATATCCCCTGTCACTCTTATCGCATCAGTAAATTCCTGTCATTAGTGACTGGTAAACATCCGTCACTAAAGGGTCCCTCTAGGTCCACATCGCGTTCGACATGACCTCTTTTAGTGATAGGTGAACATGGTGACCTCTCACTAAAGGTCAAACTATAGCGACGGTCGATACTTTGCACCCATCACTACACTCTACCTTTATTGACAGGTCTCAATGGCTACCCGTCAATAAATGGGGTCATGCCGGACGCGGCGTGGACCTGGAGGGACCCTTTAGTGATGGGGAGTAACTGACACCCGCACTATAGGAAACCTTTAGTGACGGGTATTTATTTAGACTCATCACTAGTATTATGGTCATATTGTAAAAAATAATTTTTTTAGACTGCATCCTAAATCAAAGCCACTAAATCAAAGCCAGGATTTGGCAGCCAACATTATACATTGCAAATAACACAGAATTCATCATAGAATGCTATCATCACAAATTATATTGCATAAACAAAGCATACATCACAAATTGTATTACAAACATCACATATTTCACTAAATATTATAAGTCATATTACATCACAAGTTTACAACCAACAAACGTTAATTCTAGCCTTTATAATAGAAAGTGCCTCCCAGTTTGAAGACATGGTCCACAAGGAATGACGCTAGCCTTAAACGGATGGCCTACAAGTCAGTCTCGCTAAGATTACTTTTAGGTATATTCAATTCCTATAAATTGAGTTTTTTACGTTAGTCGATGTTTACATAAGTGAAACATAAATTCAACACAGAAACGAAGTACATAATAATATCTTATGTCGGGTGATTTAAGATCCGCTATCTTTAGGGTCAACATCATATGGTGTGCGACATAAAACTCACATTGGTTTCTAGGAGGTTGAGTGTAGCACTGTTATGGAAATACACGATTAGTTTGGATGACATATTTAATTTTGAAAAGGCAAATATTTAAAGACTTATCGGCACTGCGGTTTTATGCACCAACTATCAGCGTTCCGTTACCTTTGATGTCCTGAGACCGACACCGAAAGCTTTGTAATGAGGTACAACAAAATTAAGTTAAGCGAAAACAGGTTAAAGGTTAAACTTGTAGTAATAAAGTAAAGAAAACCTTACTCGTCGATTATAGTTCTGATTACTGAGGAGTAATGGTGAATACCATGGGGATGATGAGTGATTGTCAACGGGAGAGATGATGAGATGAAAAAAAGATGAGCAGAAGACGAAGATGGAGATGAAGACCTCTGAGGAGAGGCAGTGACTTGCCGTGGTGTTGCCCGTGTGACTAGGTACACGGACGGACGATCGTCGGACAGAGGGGTCGCGAGATCGTGCCGGTCCAATCCGGGTACATCGAGCAAAGGCGGCAAGCAGACATGACTCGTTGTGGTGTCGACCGGTGCGACTCAGGTACACGGACGACCGACTGTCGGGTTGAGGAGCCGTGGGGTCGGATCGGTCCAATCCGGGTGCACGGTGCGAGGGCGACGGGCGCTTTGACGGCTTCGGCTTAAAACCGTCACCCGTTAACGGAGAAGTGGAGAAAACGTTAAAGATAACGGTGTCGTGACGGCTACGAAAAGTTCAGCACCGAATAAATATCTGTAGTGTCATTTTACATTTTTGCTCTGTGGACCAGAGTCTGTAGCGAACATTCGCGAAAGGGTCATTTGTGTCTTTTCCCATGGTCCACTTGGGCTATATAAGGGGTAACCCCTCTTGTAATGACTTGAGGAATTGAGATTATTGAAAAATCATTTTCGAAATTTAGGGTGTTTCTTCCTCCTCCCACCCTTCCTTCTTCCTTCCTCCACAAACTTCTTCTCTCTCTCCACCAACCCTAGCCGGCTGCCACGTCTTCTTCTCCTTCTCTCTTCGGCGCAGCAAGGGGCGGTGACGCTTAGCAAGCGGCGCGGCGTGAGCGCGCGCGTGGAGCGC
>KE373310.1:99600-116322 GCA_000418225.1 Zizania latifolia | reverse complement strand
TAAAAAACAAATGATTCAACGTATGTAAGGGAGGAAGGAAGGTAATATTTGCCAAATTAAAGAAAATAAAATCGATCTCGAATCGGCTGATGTATCGAAAGAATAATATATATATATAATTTCTGTTGCTGTTGCTGACGGTGCTGTATTTGCTGTAGTTGTAGTGGTTGTTGCTGCTGCGGTGGTTATGCTGGCCATGCCAGACATGGTTGATTTTACCCCATGATGCAAAGTAGTTTGGGCTGTGCTTTTCCTGGAGATTTTTAAGGTCGTGTGTCATGGCAGCGGATGTTGGCTGCTCGCCTTTCTCTCCCCTCTTACGCACACACTGCCTATTCGCCATCCTCCTGTCTCCATTTCTTCACGGCCTTGCTTCTCTTTCTCTGCTGGGGGCCATAACTTTGTTTCTCTCTCTCTCAAGGTTGGTGCCACTTCCCTAACCTCGCGAAACTAATCCCACTAGCCACTGTCACTAGCTATATATAACCACCTCCATCGTTACATGTTTCCTTGTGCCCCATCACCACCTAGCTAGCTCATCGCCTTCGATTCTTCCAGCTAGCTTGCTCATGATCAGCAGCTAGCTGCTCCCTTACCAATGTTACTCCAAGTTTGAGTTGATACGCACACACCGCAGAACAGCACTAAGCTATCAGCAATTCGAACATTGCACTGATCTGGTAGATAGCTGCTAGGAGAGTCGTGGAGTACTGAGTGAGTGATCAGATAGCAATAGAGCATGAGCATCTCGGTGAACAGGCAGTCGGTGGTGCCGCCGGGGTTCCGGTTCCATCCGACGGAGGAGGAGCTGCTGACCTACTACCTGAAGAAGAAGGTGGCCTCGGAGCGCATCGACCTCGACGTCATCCGCGACGTCGACCTCAACAAGCTCGAGCCATGGGACATCCAAGGCACATGCCTATCTAGCTAGCTTGGATCTCCAATATATATTCGAGTTTTAATTCCTCATTTAATCCTCCTAGCTAATATAGATACATATGCATATGCAGAGAGGTGTAAGATTGGATCCGGGCCGCAGAACGATTGGTACTTCTTTAGCCACAAGGACAAGAAGTACCCGACGGGGACGAGAACGAACAGGGCGACGGCGGCGGGGTTCTGGAAGGCCACCGGCCGTGACAAGGCCATATACTCTAGCTTCAACCGCATCGGCATGCGCAAGACTCTCGTTTTCTACAAGGGTCGTGCTCCCCACGGCCAGAAATCCGACTGGATCATGCATGAGTACCGCCTCGACGACCCCTCCGCCGCCGTCGCCGACCCAGCCGCCGCCTACTACACCTCCTCCTCCTCCCCAGTACGTACCCACTATTACTGACATAGTAGTACTACTACATGGTTGCATGCACGCCGGCCGACTGGTCGATCGATCTCCAGGCCGGCCGGCAGCTGCTAGGTAGGCGCCTAGACGCCTAGGCCTATAAATCGCCACACGCATACGCTAGTGCAGCACTAGCTAGCAGCAAGTGTACGTACGTACATGACACTGTACACGACTACGACGAAACTAGGCTGCTAGCTAGCTAACTTCTAGTTGGCAATATGGTTGGGTTTCTCGTACGTACGTGTACACGTCGTGCTGGTGATTGGTGGTTGGAATGGGGCAAGCAATATGGCTCGCGAGTGGCAGTGTAGCTTTCACTCGCTGTCACCAAAGGCCCGGGAGGACGACGACGATGGTGTGGTTAGCTTCAGTACTTTACAAGGAACAAATTGATCTCTCTCTCTCTCTCTATATATATAGCTAGGAATTGAAGAAGATGGATGGATGGATGGATGGATGGATGGATGGGTGGGTGGATGTGTACTGAATCATCAATGGGGCATAGAAGCATATGGGATTGAGCTGGTTGATGAGGTGGTTAGGCCGGTGCGGCCATTTTGGGGTCAAGGCAGCTAGCCAGCTGATGCTAGCTACCTAGCTAGGAGAGATCGAATCTGCGCACCAGCAAGATCAAGCTAACCCATATGCATATGCGAACCAACCAAACACGTCCGTACTTAGCTTGACAGGGCGGGGCGGCCGGGACACACGCTGTCTCTGACTGACACACACACAAAAGAAATGGAGAAAAAGGGTGCTGCATGGTGCAGTGGAATGTGCTACTAATCTAACTCGGGAGTCGCTAGTAGCGAATAGTTCTTGTACGTGTATGATATATATCTGCATGATGCATGCATGGCCCAGTTAATGGCGAAAGGCGGAGCAGCTAGCAGTGGACTTGGGTACGCCAGGATACCGGCATATGACAAAAATCGATTGTCTTTTGGCCGGAGGTCAGCTTGATTAACAAGGAGATGTATATGGCTTTTGAGCTGGCCAGATTGATGAACTAGTGTGGGAAATCTTGCATCCGAGATTATAGATTTCTAAAGCAAATACACCGTATATCTTTTTGTGCAAATGCATGGAGACTTGCCTCCAATAAATTAACTAGCTTTGGATGATATACTTTGTTCAATCACCGATAGTGAATTAATTAACCCCTTTATGGAAAATTCAACGCCATGCATGACACGCTACTGATCTCTCCTCTACTGCTGCACAGTTAATTTGCTCGCTTTTCTTGTGATGTGAAGCAAATTATTGACATGTGTAATGTACATGTCGATAATTAAACAGATGCGCGGCGGCGCCGGTGACCAAGCTGCGCAGGAGGAAGGATGGGTGATCTGCAGGGTGTTCAAGAAGAAGAACCTCGTGCACCACGGCCAGAGCAGCAGCAGCGCCGCCATGGAGAGCAGCCCGCCGAGCAACTGCTCGTCGGTGACCGTCAGCGACCACGTCAAGGCGCAGATGCTGCACTCCGCCTGCGACGACGCGCTCGACCACATCCTCCAGTACATGGGGCGCTCCTGCAAGCAGGAGACCAAGCCGTCTTCAGCATCGGCGGCGGCGGCGCTGGATCACCTCACCGCTCCGAGCAGCATGTACGGAAAGTTCATGAAGCTTCCGCCCCTCGAGCACGTCGCTGCTGGTAGCGGCGCCGGGCTCCTGCCCAACCCGGCCGGCGAGTACTCCACCGCCGACGCGTCGGGGATCGCCGACTGGGACACGCTGGACAGGCTCGAGGCGTCGTACGAGCTCAACGCCCTTTCCGTCGACGTGGCGTCCAAGAACATGGTGTCCAGCTTCTTCGACGAGCCAACCGCCGCCGCCTTCTCCTCCGTACACGCCGGCGACGGTGACCTGTGGAGCCTAGCCCGGTCGGTGTCATCGCTACACGCAGACCTGGCGATGAATAACGTATAATATATAGTTTGGATTATTCCCAAGTGAGCAGCTAGACATGGATAGCGTAAGCATGCCCTAACTCGGTCGATCGGTCTACGCACCGCATGCATGCATGCATGCATGTAGACAACGGTATTGTACGTACGTAACACACGTGTACGTGATGATCTATCAATAATTGCTAGCTAGCTAGGGTGTTCTTCGAGCAATATAATGTGAGATCGATCGATCAGTCGAGATTGATGGATCGATCCGAGATGTTGTTGTCCATCTAAAACAGAGAGGAAAAGAACTAAAAGGACGGCGTGGTAGGAGAGATCGAGCACAAAAATATATATCTATCGTTATTGTACCAATAGTTTATTATAAAGGTATTTTATAGTGCAGCGAGATGTGATTTCCTTTCCGATTATACCATCTTGGTCGTCATCACCGTCACCGTGTGTGTGTGCGTGTAATTAATTATTGTGATCGATCGATGTGATGGAATGAACTAGCTAGCTCTGTGTGTGCCCCAGCATTAATTCTTTAATTTTCGTGGGTTTGGATGTAAATCACTGTCTCTCGTGAGTCGTGTCTTGTCAAGAAATAGGCGTGGAAAAGGCAGAGATCTTTGGCCCCTCCAGCTGTTTTGTGAAGATAATTGTAGCAAATGCCAGTAAAAAAGGAGATGATGTGAGAGGAAACCACTGAGCTAGCAACACTGCTTTTTACTGTCAGTGTGTATTGTCGAGAGCTAGACTGCATATATATATATATATATCAAATATCATTGCTATTACAAATAAACTATTTGTTTAAAAAAAAATAAACGAGAAATAATAAAATTATTTTTTAAAACAAGTATGCACGCGCGTATAGTGCGGCGCGAGGCCACGTATACCAGCTAGCTTACTATATATTGTTGCCTTGTCGCGGTCAATCGATGGCATTAAAATCCTACGCGATCTGGGATTTTGTTTCTTCTCCAATTGTACCTTTTAACCTTTTCTCTTTACTACTCCTTTATTCACAGCAGGTAAGTAAAATAATTAGGAACCTGCTATCTAACACGTGCATCACGTCTTGAGATGAATCGAATTAATATAAGTTCTCTCTCGTTAATCGATCTGACCATCAGAATAATTATTGTATGGTGTATGTGCACGCTTGCATGAAGGCATGCATGCGTTCGAGAATTTTGATGACAGGGGCAGCAATTGCATGCAAGATGTATCATACACACTGACGAAATTAAATATGGTGTACAGCCAAAACCAAGTGTGGGAGTATCAAAATTGTAGGTGAAACAGTGACATATACCTACTAAAAGTCTACATATATAGTATTTTTGATGGAAGATTCTTTCTGTTTGTGGTGGTGGATGCAGAATTTTTACACCTTTTATTATATGGAATAAAATGGGGAATTTTATGGTATACCAAAGTTAATGTGAATGATTATAGATCATATCGAACCGCTATGATTAAAAAAAGTAACATGTTATCTCGTGTGAGGTAATATGTTATCTATAATTATTAATATTTTTTAGTTTGATTTATCATTCTAGCAACACAAGCCACCACCGCTCAGGCTCCATCACTTGCCTTGTGACGCCACTCACCCTATGCTCGCGACGTCTCCCCACTTAGGGATGGATATGTATGGATATTAAAATATTCAAATTATCCGTATTCGTATTTGAATAATTATAAATATGGATATCCGTATTTATATTCAAATTAAATATGGATGATAAATGAAAATATCTGAATTCATTTGGCAAATATGAATATAGAAACGGATATTCGAATTTTTACTGAATGTGAATATGAAAATATAATGGATACATCCGTATCCGTTTTAGGATTTCACACAGATCAGACAATTAGGGACTCAGGATGACATGGTGCGGCATCACTATATTAATATGTGTGGTTTATTTATTCTTTATATAATTATGAAACACTTAAGTTAGTAAGGGTTTTCTAGCAGTACAAGGCAGTAGGATGATTAAATCGTCGTTTCTTTTTATTTGCAAACAGTTGATTTGAACTTGAACAAATTCTTGAAGTAGTTGAGAAAATGGTTTTATCTGTATACTTCATGGTCATACAAGCAGTAGAGCTCAGCTATAGATGTGCATAATTTGAGTATTTGGCATTGTACATTGTTGTTACTCCAAACATATATTATTAAAGTGTAGAACGAAAAAACAACTACCGCATATGTTTCTATTACATTGCTGAAGTGAAAATATTTGGTTGATTGATTGGTTATGTTCAATTCACAAAATTTTGATTGATTGGCTACGTTCAATTCACAAAATTTTGATTGATTATGTTTGTGGCTCATGTTTATATGTACCATTCATAAAATTTTCGTTGATTAATCGAATTGATTCATTAAAGTCTAGACGGATTTCACACTTTCCATTTTTTATATTCATTTCAAGTTGAACTTAATAAACATCCGAATTCGTATTCGAATTTGAACTATCTGTTTCATATTTATATTCGAAAATATCCATATTCATATTCAAATCCGACATAAAATATGGTAAATAGTGATATCCGGATTCGATTTCATCCGTATCCGATCTGAATCCATCTCTATCCCCACTCTCAGCACTAGGGATGAAAACGGATCGGATACGGATGGATATTAGTGATATCATATCATTTTTCATATTTTTTTCGGATTCGGATCCACTGGATATGGATACAAAAATAGATATTATCGGATATGAATACGGAGTGGATACGGAGCGGATACGAATATGGTTATAGATATTTATCGGAAAAACCATCTAGTAGATAATAAACATTCTCTAAATTTAGAATTTTTTTAATTCCAAAATCTTTTAAAAGATCCCATTTATTTTTAAAATCCTAAAGAAAATATAATATTCACTACAAGTGCTTATTTGCAACTTTGTTTGCCGAGTGTTTTTTGAACCCAAAAAAGTCATTATTTTGTGTGAAAAAATATTTCGAGCCTATGTGATATTTGCAACTTGGTTTGAGCTTAAAAAAATTTGTACACTCAAAATACAAAATATCTTATTCCATGAAAATTTTTGCATTTTTCTAGATCTGTTTGCTATTTTTAATTCATTAATTATATTTCTAGGATTTAAATTGATATATGTGAAATTTGAACTGCAAGTGCTTGAAATAATGAACCAATTTTTATATAAAAATCATATTCATGTTTTTGAGTCCATTTTTAGTTCTTATCTACTAAATTAAAAGAGATTTTGAAAAATCTAAGTTGCGACACTCGATCGGTAACGTGGAGCTTAATGGTTTTTTAATTCCAAAAAAATCAAAAAAGTCTAAAAAACACGAGACCTGTTATGGTGTTATGATATGATATATAAATTCTGTGATAAAAAATTAAAAAATTTTCAAGAAAGTTATCACGTATGATGTTAAGAAAGCCGGAGATTCTCCGAGAACGAATTAGGATTGAAAGAAGAAATAGGTTGGGTTTAAAAGCAAATCAAAGGTTAAATCTTCGTTTGAACTTGAAACTTTTTCTACAATCAGAATGCAATATAGCTTATCTCATATAAAAATTTGGTATTTTTTTAGGTCAGTTTACTATTTTTAATTCATTAAGTGTTTTTCTAGGATTTTTATTGAAATAGGTCAAATTTGAACTGCAAGTGCATGAAATAATGAACCAAAATTTATAGAAAAATCATATTCATATTTTTTAGTTCATTTTAAGGCCGTACCCATTAAATGGAAAGAAATTTTAAAAAATCTATATTGCTACACTCGATTGACAACGTGGAGCATAATGGTTTTTTAATTCTATAAAAATCAAATGAAGTCTAAAAATACGAGACATGTCATGGTGTTATAATATGATATGCAGTTGCTATGATAAAAATTTAAAAATATTTTGAGAAAGTTATCACGTAGGATGTTAAGAAAGTTGGAGATTCTCCGAGGACGAATTAGGATTTAAAGAAGGAATAGGCTGGGTTTAAAAGCAAATCGTTGTTTAAATCCTCATTTGAACTTGAAACTTTTTATACAATCAAAATACAGTGTATCTTATCCCATAAAAAAATTGGTATTTTTCCATGTCAGTTAGCTATTTTTAGTTAATTAATTATGTTTTTAGGATTTAAATTAAAACAAGTCAAATTTGAACTGCAAGTGCATGAAATAATAGACCCATGATATTAACATAAATAAAATATAGGTTGTATGCTATAGACCTAGTATTCTTAGAAAATCTCTAAATTTCAAAAAAACATTTCTTGTTTTATTTTTATTTTTTCTCTTTTTTCTTTTCTTTCTTTCTTTTTTCTCTTTCTTCTTTCCTTCTGCCCTCTTTCCTCTTTCTTCCTTTCCCTTTCACTTTTCTCCTAGCAGTGGACGGCAGCCTTGGCGGTGGGAGCGGGCGGCAGCTAGGGCAGGCGGTAGTAGGGGTGCCGGCTATGGCGGCTGTCGTTGCGTAAGACGGCAGTCCTCGAAAGGGGTTATCCACATAGGTAGTTTAGTTCAGTATATGGGGTTTTCTGTGTTTGCGATTCTATGGTTATCTCAGGAACTATGAGACAAAGGGAGTTTAGACAGGTTCGGACCTCCTGGAGGATAACAACCCTAGTCCTGTGTGGAGGAGTATGCGTCGAGGAACTTGATTACAAGAGTGCTCGCGCGTGCATGAGTGTAAGGCGTCTCTATCTCCCCCCTACGTAATTAAGTCCCTTTATAACGGTTAAATCACCAGGGATCGTGGGCTAGTAATCACAGTATTATTCGCTATCTTAATTTGTATTTAAGATTGGCAGCTACGTTCTTTGAGTTATTGTCATTGATTGTGTGAAGCGGTCATTGCCTTTTTCTTCCGACTCCTTGTAGTCGAGATACTCCTTAGAGTACTATACTCGGGGCTCTTTTCATGCTGCTAACCGCTTCGCTATTGAACACTGGTCCGACCTCCTCCAAGGTCATCTTTAATGTCTTATTTCCTAACCTCTTGTTCTGTCCGGCTGCCTTAAAGGCACTCGGGATGTACCCTGGGATCATTCCCCCGACAAGAGCCCTCGAGCTCTTTGCGACAGAGAGGCAACAACTATCCGGGTGGAGTCGGGAAGTCGTGAGGAGCACAAAGATGAACTTCTTAATAATTTCCTTTCATTTATCTGGTAGGTGCACCGATTAGGTGCACTTGCCGAGTGTAGCCCCCGAGTCTACAGTCTGCTAAAAGAGCAGGCTTCAGGGTCCGATATCTTGTGTGATTTGATGAGATGAGTCATTGTTGTGTTGTTGAGGGCGGAGTACTTGGACTCCTAGGCGTTTCTGGTGATCGGGCATCACTAGAGTAGGAGGCGCTTAAGCCTTTGGGAGTTTAAGCGATTAGACATAACTAGAGCGTGAGGCATTTAGGCCTTCGAGCGTTCAGGCGATCAAACGCCACTGGAGCAGGAGGGGCTTAAGCCTTCGGGAGTTCAGGTGATCAGGCGTCTGTTGGAGTAAGGAGCATCCGAGCCCCCGGGCCTCAATCGGAGTAAGGGGTGTTCGAACCCCCAGGCGTTCATGCGATCCAGCGTCATAGGAGCGAGGGGAATCCGAGCCCTCGGGCGTTCAGGTGATCAGGCGTTAGTAAAAATAAGGGGTGTCCAAACCCCCAGGTGTTTGGGCGGCCAGGAATCCGTTGAAGTGAGGGGCGTCTGTTCGTCTGCCCTCTTCAGCCATTTGATTTGTTTTTAACGGTTGATTGGAGCCTTCGGGGGAGATGAAGCGGTTCTGGCGGTGATGTGGATTTTCACTAGGAGCATGTTTTGAGGCAGTTACAATGCGCCCCAGGAATTGAGCCGTTATTTCTTTGCGGGTTATAAATAGCCTTCTTCGTCTTCCTTCTGATGCAAGCCTTCTGCTTGTTTTTAAATTTCTGCCTCTGTCTTCTTCCTTTTTTAAACCCAAATCCTTTGTGCTGGCTGCTCGCCGTCCCGGCCGCCATTGCTAGTGTGTGGTGTGCTTCCACAAGGCACGCCGCTTGTTCACTTTCAGACCCGTTGCTCCTCCATCGTGTCTTCCAATGGCATCCTCCAAGGCCACCATCGATTGCTCTACGGAGTTTCATAAGTCTGTCTGCACCGACCGGTGCTTGAAGCTCCTGGAGAAGGCCGGCGTTCTCCCAGCCTAGGCGCTGTCGCTTTGGCGTCCTGTGGCCGGCGAGCCTTTCCCGACTCCGAACACCGAAGAGTTGGTGGTGTTTGAGTCGTTCCTCCATCGAGGGTTTAGTCTGTCGATGCACCCCTTCTTTCGTAGTCTCTTCCACCATTACGACATCTCCCCCGTCAATCTCAACCCAAACTCCATTCTCCACATTTCTATCTTCATCAATCTCTGTGAGGCCTATCTTGGCATCGAGCCCCACTTCAACCTCTTCCACCATTTCTTGTACCTCAAGCCATATTCCCAGAAGGTAGTCGGGGGGCCGAACTTCAACTCCGCGACGGGAAGGCCACCGAGTACATCTCTGTCCCCCTCTTGACCTCGAACAAGAGCTGGCACGGCTAGTGGCTCTATGTCGGGAACCACGAGCTAGCCCTTTCTCCGAAGCTCGACCGTTTCCTAGCCACAACGCTGACCTGGTCGGACCGTTGTAGTTCGGACGACCAGGACTAGGTTGACGAGCTGGTCCGAGACATCGCTGATCTTCGGAAGCAAGGGTTGACGGGGGTCGTCGTGGCCCTAAACTTTATGCTTCGCCACATCCAGCCTTGCAAGAGTCGGATGTGGCCAGGGTATGAGTACGCTGGTCAGGCCGACCCCTCCCGTGAATCTATAGAGGCGTTGTCTGCGGAGGAGGCTGAGGCACGGGTTCGAGATTTCTTCGCGGTGAAGACCATTGATGCGACTAGGGGCCTGATCTTTCGATAGGTTCAATTGGATCGACGTGAAGACGTTCACGTTTTGAGGCTTTCGATCAGTGATCGTCACCTCACAACCACTACACCCCCACGTCTCATCGTTATCAATAACGCTCTCATGTAGTCTACCTTACCATGAAGGTATTGTACCTGCAAGCAATCGAAGAACTCCACAAGAACAAGGTAAAACGTAATCTAAATTACCGATAAAAAATATGAAGTACTAGCATTGAGGTTCTACAAACCGATCTAGCGATGAAACTGCAATATAGCATACTAATCTAAGCAAAACCCAAACCCTAACAATGATGACGGCTGCCTATTTATAAGTTACAAGACGTGGGAGGTCGTCCATAACATGGGCCAACCGAATAGGACTCAAATACAAAGACCAAGGCCCAAACTAGTTCGAACTGGACGAGGTACGTGAATTGTTTTGTAGATTCTGAATAGCTCAGATGGAATTTTGAGGTGAAACCAGTGCCATTGGAAAGGTGCCGAAGTTAGCTTTCCGTGCATGGGTGGAACGTCGATAACAGAGTTCGTATGCCACTCCTAGAATCCGAGTTAGACTCGAACTGGAGTTGGATTGGACTTCTAACTCAGCTAGGACGTCCTCGCTGGTGCTTCTCCAACTCTTTGCTTGACTTCATGTGCTTCTTCATCATCTCCATGGTTCTTAAAAATAATATCATCCTTAGGTAGCAATTTATTCCCAAGATTATACAAAGTGGTACTTAGGAACGAGATCACCTGGAGATTTAATCATCGTGCTCGAGCTAGGGTGATAGGATCTTGCAAAGATACTTGAGGGGTGTCATGTGTATCCATAGAAGTAATGTCCTCATCAACCATGACCGGCAATGAAGACTCCCCGAAGTCTTATGGCTTCACCAATCCCTGACCAGGGGTATATTGTCTCACTTGGCCTTTTTTATATTTTGTAATTGTTTTCCTTTTTGACTTTATATGATCACCTACTGGGTGTCGGGTGTGGTAACACATTGTAGGGACGAGGCATGTTCTGCTCCCTTGCGCCATTGCCGGAGCAGCCACGAGCGGTCGACGTTAAGGATATCGATCGGGTCGATGGCCCGATCAGTAAGAAGAGGAAAGAAAAAGCTCCCACTGCTCCGGTGGTGAAGAGGACGCAGTTGTCGGTGGCATCGAAGGGCAAGCCAAAGGTGCCGTTGTCATTTTCGGGCCAGGCTGGGGCTGAATCGGAGATGTCAGAGGGAGGCCCCATCGATGCCACATTGGTGGTGGTGACATCCTCCTCTTCTCTATCTCCGCCTCGTCCGTCGCCTTCACCGGGGGAGCCGCCAGGCAAGTCCTGACCGGTGAAGAAGGTGGCCTTCTAGAAGTCAAGCGGGTAATTCCTTTGTTCCTAAAAGCATATATGATAATATAGAATTTGTTGTGTTGACTTGTGCATTTATTAGGCCACCGACTGTGTTGCCCAAGGTAGAGGAAGCCTCTGCTGTGGGGGCGATCCTAGCATTGGCAATTATGCTGACCTCCACTGCGGGCTCGGTGGGGCCAGTGATCGCTTTGGGAGATGTTGGCATGGAGGCGCTGGGGGTCATCCCGACCACCGGACTGGTCTCATCGGGGACGGTGGTGGATTCGGGAGTTGTCAGCACGGGGGCAATGGAGGTGGAGCCAATTTCCGCCGTGGGGTTGTTGGTGTCGACAACCGTGCCTATGGACACTAATGCAAGGACGGCGGTGGTCGCCCTGACCCCCGAAGCAACCTCGTCAGGGCCGACTACTGTGCCAGCTGCTCGTACGATGGGGGTTGCTCCTCCCGTGGAAGCTCAACCGACAGCTAGGCTTGCGAAGGGCGACACAGCGGCGGTCCCCCGATCAGCGGTGACATCAGGGAGGGTCAGGAGATGCAGCACCTCCTCTCGGCCCGGATGACATCTTGTGGGATGAGGAGGAGTGCTGATAGCTCATGATCCAGCTAGGGATGGTGGTAGACATGAGTCCTTCTACCTTGTTATACTTGTACTTGTTGATTAATTACAACCGACGGAGTATTATCTCAGCATGTGTTAGGACATCTTGTTGACCACATGGACAATTTGCGCCGATCAAGCGTGATGGGCCAAGGGACGAGTGATGCCCGGGTCCGATAGTTGGAAGCCCAGTTGGCCGAGGCTGAGGCTGGGTGAGAAACAGCAGAGAAGGAAGCCACCGAACTCCATGTTCTGCTGGACGTCCAAGAATTCAGAAATGATCTTGTACCTTTTGATCCTTACCCTCTTGTTTATGAAGTATTTTTAACTTTCATCGGTCGGTAGACCGCCATTCTCTTAGGGTGCAAGTGAAAACAGCGATCGGGCTCATAGAGCGGTCACAGGAGGTGGCAAAGGCGACGTTCGGCGAGGCCATGGAGGCCAAGAAAAAACAAGCTAAGACGCCTGTTGAAGTTAAAGAGATGAAGAAGAAACTTGCCACGGCTAAGAAGAAACACACCGAGGCGGCCGGTGAGTATAAAAGTACGCCCGACTGGTACGTGCTTTTGGTTGAAGGTCTGAATACTCCTTTTGACATTTTAACTATGCTGCAGAACTGCATCGGTGTGTGAAGGCCCAGTTCTATGATCTGGAGGTTCGCTTGAGCAGTGTTCAAGCAGACTTTGACAATTGCCATGTCAGTGCTGAGGCATTGTTGAAGATGGTGGACGACGAGCCCACTTGCGCTGACCTGCCGAAGAACAAGTTCCTAGAGCGACTCGATGGGGCACCTGGATGGCTTCAGAACCATGTCCGAGGGTGGCTGCACATGGCAGCGGTGCACACGGTAGCGGCGCACACACTCGGAATTGTCCAAGCGATGTACCCCTATACTCGGCTTGAGCACATTTGTGAGGGGTGGCCGTCGACCGTTGAAGAAGCCGACATAGAGAAGTACTATGCTGAGGTGAAAGAGACAGCCAATGTGCTTATCTAAGACCTGCAAGTATTCTCAGAGGAGGCGGCCGAGTAGTATGTTATGTAGAAAACTTTGGTGTAAATATAATAATTTTATTTTAATCGCAATGTCATTTTGGAGTTTTATCTGTGTGCTATGTCTGACCGCCTGAATGCATAGATTCCCGAGTACTTGGTATAGCCTTAGTTCGCAACGTAGGAAAACTTAGCCACGTACGCGCATATTGAACCTCAGGATTCACAAGGCTTCGGAAAAAATATAGAGATGATCAGGCAACAAGCATGGTAGAAAATTTTGTTAGGCGAGTTTGGTGAGCCCCCGAGCGTGCAACAGACGTATCAACTATACCTCCCCGCAGAGCGGAACGGATACCAACTCGGGGTGGCCGGTCAGAGCATCGCTCGACCGATTGTCAGAGCTAGAGTGGGTCATAGACTCTAGGGTAAAGTGAGAGAAAGGGGAAAGCACTTGGGGCTAGGCGGGATAAAAGTGTTGGAGAAACTTTGGAAAAGTAGAATTATTATTAACCCAAGATAAAAAGTACGTAGCTTATAACATCATGGGTAAAACCGGTGTAGGTGCTCGATGTTCTATGAATTGGGGATGTATTGACCATCTTCTCTAGTAAATCGATAAGACACAGGCCGAGTGACCTCCGTGATGGTAAATGGACCTTTCCATGGAGCAGAGAGCTTGTGAGCACCAACCGCAGACTGTACTCAGTGAAGGACCAGATCCCTGACTTGAAATGACCAACCACGTACATTACGATCATGATACCGGCGAAGTACTTGCTGGTACCGGTCGGATTGGATTATTGCGGCCAATCGAGCTTCCTCTAGACTATCAATGTCCTCTTTTCTTGTTTGTTCGGCGGCCCCCTCTTCATAGTGTTGAATTCTTGGGGATTCGTGGAGCATGTCTACTGGTAGAATGGCCTCCGACCCGTATACCAGGAAGAAGGAAGTCTGACCAGTAGCTCTACTTGGTTGAGTGTGAAGTCCCCATAAGACAGCTGGTAGTTCTTTCATTCACCGTCCTCCATACTTGTTGAGAGGGTCAAAAACTCTAGCTTTCAAGCTTTAGAGAATCATGCCATTAGCTCGTTCGCATTAACCGTTTGCTCGCGGATGTGCTACTGATGCATATTTCACCTCAATGCACCGGTCTTCACAGAATTCCTAGAAGTCATTTGTAGTGAATTGTGTTTCTAGATCCGTGATAATCTGATTGGGGACACTATACCGATATATTATTCCTTGGATGAATTCCGTGGCTTTTTTCATGGTGCAGGTCTTTAATGGCATAACTTCAATCCACTTGGTGAACTGGTCGACGGCAATGAATAGGTGGTCATACCCTTGTGGTGCCTTCTGAAATGGGCTGACCATGTTGAGCCCCCAGCATGCAAATGGCCACGAAGGTGGAATTGTTTGGAGTGCTTGTGCAGGGAGATGATTTTGCTTGGTGAAAACTAGCATCCTTGACATCTTTTGACGAGTAGTTTGGCATCTTCATTGGCAGTCGGCCAATAAAAACCTTACCGAAACACCTTGCCTACAAGAGTCCAGGCACCAGCATGATTGCCACACATTCCCGAGTGTACTTCTTCCAATATGTTTGATCCTTCCAGTCGGCTAACGCATTTGAGGAGCACCTGAGTCAAAACGGCTCATTTATATAGTTCCGACCCGATGATGACATATTGTTTACTCCTTTGGGCGAGACGAATGGCTGAGTCCTTATATTTGGGAGTTTTTGCGGTGAGTATAAAGTTGATGAGGGGTCGGCGCCAATCTTCTTCATCATCGGTGATAACCAAGACTGAAGGTATCTCCTTATCGTATGAGGATTGTACTTTTTCAACCTGGACTGATGGTTTTTGAAGCTCTTGGACAAACACGCCATTTGGCACTACAGCTCAGGAGGATCCTAGTTTGGCGAGGAGGTCGGCAGCCTAGTTCTCATCTCTAGGGATGTGGTGAAACTCAAGGCCATAGAATTTTCCTTCTAACTTTCGAACTTCTTTATAATATGCGTCTATTTTATCACTGGTATATGACCAGTCTTTGTTTACTTGGCTGATGATCAATTTAGAATCTCCATAAACCATTAGACGCTTGACTCCTAGAGATATGGCGATACGCAGACCGTTGATGAGTGCTTCATACTCGGCTGCGTTATTTGATGCCTTAAGCAGGAGCTAGAGAACGTATTTCAGGCGTTCGCCTTGAGGGGAGATCAGGAGAACTCCGACTCTGACTCCTTCAATGCTAAGGGATCCATCAAAATAGATGACCCAATGCTCTGGGGTCTCAGCTATCGTCGGAAGTTGGATCTCTATCCATTTGGCGATGAAGTCGGTGAGAGCTTGAGATTTAATGGCCGTTCAGGGCTTAAAGTCAAGGGTATATTCACCTAATTCAATGGCCCACTTAACGATCCGACTAGTGACATCTCGATTACGGACGATTTCACCGAGCGGGTATTCTATGATAACATCCACCAAGTGAGCTTGAAAGTAGTGCTTGAGCTTCCATGCGGAGATGAGTATGGCATAGAGGAGCTTCTGAATCCGAGGGTATCGGACCTTTGATGGTCTGAGTACCTCCGATATGAAATACACCGGGCATTGCGCTGGATAGGTGTAGCCTTCCTTTGGGCGCTCGGTCACAATGGTGGTGCTGACCACATGGGTCGTGGTGGAGATGTAGAGGAGTAAAGCTTCACCGGGGGTCGGCGCAACCAAAACATGCGACGTGGTGAGAAATTTTTTGAGTTCCAAAAAAGCTTGATCTGCCTTGGGTGTCCAAGTAAAGCTATCCTCCTTCTTGAGCAGGTTAAAGAATGGCATCCCACATTCGCCTAGTCGAGGGATGAAGCGCCCGAGTGTGGTCATACAGCCTGTGAGGCGTTGAATATTCTTGACACTGGTCGGCTTAGCCATGTTCATGATTGCCGATATCTTCTCATGATTGGCCTCGATCCCTCGGCTGCTGACAACAAAACTGAGTAGCTTCCCGATCGGCACCCCGAATACACATTTTTCTGAGTTAAGCCTCCATCTAAATTTCTGGAGGTTGACGTTAGTCTCCTGGATATCTGGGATTAAATCTTTCGTGTGTTTAGATTTGATGACAACATCATCTACATATGCCTCCACATTGCGGCCAATCTGGTCAGCAAGGCAGCGTTGTATGGCGCATTGATATGTAGCTCCAACGTTCTTGAGTCCAAAGGGCATGGACATATAGCAATAAGCATCAAATGAAGTAATGAATGATGTCTTCTCTTGATCTTCCTCTTTCAAGCTGATTTGATGATATCCCGAATAGCAATTAAGAAAACAAAGGAGAGAACTGCCGGCAGTAGAGTCGACCACTTGGTCAATGCGCGGAAGAGGGAATGGATCTTTTGGACATAGCTTGTTGAGATCAGTGTAGTCAATGAACATCCTTCATTTCTCATTTTTCTTTTTTATAAGGACTGGGTTCGCTACCTAGTCGGGATGATATATTTCTTTTATGAACCCAGCGGCTAGTAGTCAGGCGACTTCTTCTTTGATGGCCACTTTATGTTCTTAGGCGAATCTGTAGGACCGAATCTAGTGACCAGAGGGGGGGTGAATGGGCGCAAAACAGAAGATTAG
>KE373310.1:43349-62667 GCA_000418225.1 Zizania latifolia | reverse complement strand
GGCACCTTGGGAGTCGCCGTCTTTTTTGCCTTCTTCGCCGGTGGAGGACAAACCTCTTTGCCCTTCCTCTTCTCCCTGGTAGGCCCGGCGTGCAGATCGATATCTTTCTGCTCGACCGCCCGGGGCTGCTCTAGCAATGGCGGCAGAGAGCAGTATGCCTCTCGGCCCTACACATTTTAACACTCAGCACCCGGTAGGTGATGTTATTAAAAATCATCATCAAAAAGATCATTTTTACCGGTGGTCGGGGGCTGCTGAGCTTGAAGGCCTTGGGGTCAGCGTCGGGGTTGAGGCCAAGCCGACCAACGAAGATAGCTTCACCCTCTTCTTCACCTCGTCTGAAGACAAGTACTCGGCCGTCTCCCTGGTCGGGTCATCCCTACCCGAGTACTCGTACGCTGAGCGGGTCCTCAGCTTCAGTGGCTGGACCCGGCGGGACACGAAGCTGAGCGCCATGTGGATGCCTGATAAGCCCTCTGCTCAGAGCCTCTTGATCATCTCGACTAGCTCATCCACCTGGCCTTGTTCCTCCCGCTGATAGCGGTCGGACCAGGTGAGCGCCGGCATTGGCACTCGGTCGATCTCCAGTGAAAGGGCCGGCTCATGGTTTGTGACGTAGAACCACCCCGAGTGCCAGCCCTTGTTGGAAGTCAGGAGTGGCACTAGGATGTACTCGGCTGCCTTTCCATCCCTCAGCTACAATCCGTAGCCACCGACCACCTTCTTCTTGGTGTTCGGCCTTAGACAGAAGTAATGACGGAAGAGATTGAAATGTGGATCAATGCCGAGATAGGCTTCGCAAAGGTGGACGAAAATGATGATGTGCAAGATGGAATTGGGGTTGAGGTTGCAGAGTGAGATATCATAGTGGTGGAGGATCCCGTGGAAGAAAGGATGGGCCGGCAAACCGAACCCGTGGGAGAAAAAAGACTCGAACACCACGATCTCGTGAGTGTTTGGGGTTGGGAACGCCTCTACACCCGCAGAACGCCACGCCGACAGTATGCTTGGCGGGAGCTCGCCTCGCTTCTCTAACAGCGACACCACCCTGTTTTCCGCCCTCAACTTCAGGAACTCCGCCGACTGATCAACTTCAGTATTGGGGTCAAGGGCCACCATTAGAAAGGAAATTGGTGGTGCTAAGGGCTTGAGATTGAAGAATCGCCTCGCCTTGCGATAGCACACGATGCAATCATGGTGGCGATTAGGGTTGCGAGGAGCCAGTGAATCAGGGCTCAAAGAAGAAGATGAAGGCTAGAGGCTTGAAGTGTGCGGAAGGATGAATCACCCTCAATCGGGCAATTTATAAACCTCCCGAGTGACGGTTCGGGCCCCCGATGCGCCGCGATTGTCTCGGGACGCATCTCAAAGCAATCTTCGGCATTAACTACGCCGGTCAACATATTTTTCAACCCATCCATCTAACCGATGATTGCAGATTCAATGGTTGGTAGCAGAAAGCGAATCGATGCCTACAGTTTTTAAAGATATACTCACATTCGCGAGGCGGCCTTGGAGCCAGCGTGGGTCTCATCGAACCTGTCGATTCTGACAGGCGCCAGTCTGCGGCAGCAGACATTTTTTCACCAAAGGAAGACTACAAGTACTCCATTGTGTCAGACTACTCCAACTGACACCTTTTCACCAAAAACCACTTGATGGGCCTATCTATCCCTATGCACAAGTCGGTTTCATCGGACGCCAATACACCGAATGTGCGGGATTTAAAAAAAACTCTCTGATCCTAGAGCTTATTTTACTCAAGAAACTCCAGTCCCGGGGGCTGCACCCGGTAGGTGCACCTGAGCGGTGCACCGATCGGGAAAAATTCATCAAGACTAAGTTCTGAAGCCCTTTTCGACTACTCAACTTCATCTGTGGGCCGCAAAGAGCTCAGGGGCTATTGTCAGGAATATGATCCTAGGTTACCTCCCGAGTGGTTTTATGATGATTGAGTAAAGAAGGGGTCAACAGACTCAACATTAAAGACGACCAGTCAACTGTCAACATTCTCCAGACAGCCAGCGATCGGAAACCTGAAGGTTCCCCGAGTCTAGCACTCGGGAGGCCTTCCCGACCACAGGCACTCGGATGGTCGCCATCAAGAGCTAGGCCATCATTAAGCTCCACGTTGTATAATTATTATTGTTGTTATCTCTTGGAGTTATTGCCCACGAACTGACCGTTTATCCTCATAATTGGTCATTAATGGGGCATATTAACTACAAATTGTAACCCCCGATACCTCTCATATAAAGGGATCGGAGGGGGCCTGTAAAGGGCAGATTATTGTCTAGTCATCTCCTAGATGATTTTATATGCTTAAGGCTATTCATGTCTCAAAGCTCATTCAACACTCACAGGATTAGGGTTATTATCCTCTGGGAGACCCGAACTTGTCTAAAAGTCTCTCCTGTCTTTTAGCTAGAGATAACCATCAAGATTCATCCACAGCACTTCCCATCGCCTAATCAAATCCATACTACGGGTACCCCCGTGGTATACTGTCATTTCGAACACAACGATAGAGGTCTGAATGATGAACTAGCCGTTCATCTGATTTCTAGAGATTGTCGATTTTCAGAAATAGGATAATAAGTCTATTCGTTAAGAAGATTAGCATAACCGGATGGAGTCCAAGAAACATCGTATGGTGTAGAATCAGTAATCCAACAATCAGAGGCTCCATTTCATGGTGATGCCACAACAACAGCAATCTGGAGGGTCCAATGCTCAGGCCAATCGCCCCACTCAGTCCCATGCTGCTGGTGGGAGTGGGAACACTAGCAATGCACCTCAAGCCTATCACCCCAATGTGCCTCGAACTGCTCCAGTCACCAGTGCCGACTAAGTTCCTCTGAATGACAAGAGTGGAAAACAAGTGGTGTGTTTCAACTGCTAAAAGTCTGGTCATTATTCTGATAAGTGTCCAGAGCCCAAGCGTCAGATCCGGTCTGCCCCAGCTCAAGCCCCTACCGGTCAAGTCAAAGCAAGGGTGAACCACGTGACGGTCGAAGAAGCTCAAGCTGCCCTTGACGGCTGCCCCTGACGTAATATTCGGTACGTTTCCTGTTAACTAAATATTTGCAACAGTGTTATTTGATTCTAGTGCAACTTATTCTTTTATATCAAAAAGTTTTATGAAAAAAATATAGAATGGATATAGAACACCTCCCTCATTCGTTAGTAATCTGTACACCTGGTCACCAGATGTCTACTTTTCTTTTTAGTCCTCTGGTAACCATTGAAATCCTTCATGTCCTTTTCCTAGCCAACCTCATCTTAATGGAATCCAAAGACCTAGACGTCATTTTGGGAATAGATTAGTTAGTAAAGCATGTGGGAGAGATAAAGTGTGTGACTAGAGAAGTCACCGTAACCAATCGCCTTGGTCAAACCGTCACTTTCCACAACCCCAATCCGTCTGGTTTGAAGATCATGCTCAATGAAGTCAAGATTGAAGAGATAGCTATGGTTTAAGAGTATCCTGATGTTTTCCTAGAAGAATTACCTAGTATGTCACCAAAGAGGAATATTGAGTTTAGAATAGATCTAGCTCCTCGTACAGCCCCAATTCATAAGCAATCTTATAGAATGGTCTCGAATGAGTTGGCTGAAGTAAAAAAGCTGAAAGTTCATCTTGATGTATCTAGGCCCCTAATTTGTTTTGGTGTATTAATAATAATTATGATCAAATGCTACTAATCATGTTGCTGAGATATATGTAGAGATTGAAAAACAAAGCAGCGTTGCAATTCAATCAAGTATGGAGAAAACGCTTTTTTTAGTGCAACATAGGCTCAATGGTGCGAAATGCTTACTTTTCATAAGAGATTGAGTCTAGGTATGCCGTACTATCAAGAGGGATGCGTTGAACAATGTTCCAAAAACTTAGTGCTCAAAGAAAAATCTTTTTGGAAAGTTTTTGGATTTATTCTAAGTTGAATTTTGATTTTCCAGCAAAGCCGAATAATCCGAATCAGTCCGGAGTATCCGAAAATTTGGTTCTATTTCAAAATATTTTGTACGTCGGAGTATTCGAGTCAAACTGGATAATCCAAAAACAGTGTTCTGTTTGGATTTTCTCTGAAGCCCGGAACATCTGGATTCATCCGAATGATCCAAAAATATCGTTCTGTTGAATTTATTTTTGTGAACCAGAACATCCGAACAATGCTGGATGATCCAAAAATTGCTTCCTGTTAGATTTTATTCTGTGGCCCGGAACATCCAGACAATGCCGGATGGTCCAAAAATTCCTTTATGTTCGAATTTATTTTGAGGCCCAAAATATCTGGTCAAAGCTGGACTATCCGAAACAATCATTCTATTTGTTTTATTTTTGAGTCCGGAACATCTAGTTTGGTCCAGATCATTCAGATGAACAATGCGCGATTTTTCTTTCCAACGGCCAGTTTTGAGAAAGGGGTATAAATATCTCCCCTCTCCCATAATTGAGGCAAGTTTCCCAAAAACCCTAGAAGACATACTTTCCACTCTCTCTCTCGTTCTTGTGCTAGATCTAGAGCGAATTATTGGGATTCGAGTTGAGAGTTCTTCACAAAACTTCTAGAGTTCTTCGTGATTCATTCTTGTGGAAGTTTGTGTGAGGGTGTGCGTATTGATTTTCTTGAGAAATCTTGAGCACGAAGTGGTTGGATCGTGCTTATTCTCAACGGATCTATTACTATTAGAGGTAATCCCTCCTAGATGGCTAGGCGTCAATCCACGAGCACCCAAGAAATTGTGGGTGATTGGAAAAGTTTGTACAAGGCTTCCCCTCGGCTTCAAAGAGGTAACGAGTGACAACCAAGGTCAACCTTGGTGGGCGCTTGGTGAGGAAAACTATTGAAAGAGACCTAGCCCTTTGGGATTCCTCAACGGAGACGTAGGATCGTGGGATCCAAACTCCTGTAAAAATCATCGTGTTCATATCTTGTGCTTGCTAGTCTTCATTTACTCATTGCTCTATTTGTTAACTAGCAAGATTCTTTTACATTTAATTTTCGCAATCATATATTGTTGGCTAGGTTTAATTTGTGCAGATCTATTGTTCTGATGTGCCCGGATCATCCGGATAAACCCAAATAATCCAGACCCTCAGATAGTCTAGTTTTCCTCCGGTTCCTAGAGTATCTGACTAAGTTCGGATAGTCTGGGCCCTGGAAGTTTAAACAAATCATTTTTCTTCGAGAATTTTCAGATTGCCAATTCACCCCCCTCTAGACGACTTTCAATTGGTATCAGAGCAGGCTCTTCTCGAAGGCTCAACCGCTTGAAGACAAAAGATGTCAGAATAATCAAATTCCATCGACTCCGAAAAGAACAGCGTTGGAGGAAAGAATGGAGTTGCATTTCCTTTTGAATATTCAAAATTAAACCCTAGTAATAACTATCTCTCTGTGCCGACTGGTCATGCACCTTACTTTGATGGTACACACTATGCGGCATGGAGACATAAAATAAAATTGTATCTAATATCTATGCATCTGAATATTTAGAAGATTGTGTGCACATGTGTAGATGTGGATGATGTAAACTTGGATGAAAGACCACTGACTGCCGATGAAAAGAATAAGCTATTCATCGCAACGCTCAAGCGGCTAGTGTTTTACTTGCTGCATTGAGCCCCGAAGAATTCAACAAGGTTGATGGGCTTGAAGAAGCTAAAGAAATATGGAAAACTTTGTAAGTTGTCCATGAAGGTACATCATTAGTAAGGGAGTCAAAGATTAAGCTTCTTAAAGGGAAGCTTGGAAGGTTTGTTATGAAAAATGATGAAACTCCTCAAGAAATATATGACCGTCTCATGGTCTTGATGAACAAGATAAAAGGGTTTGGAAGTAAAGAGATGACCGATCATATGGTGGTGAAGAGGCTACTCCGGGCAATAGCGCCAAGGAACTCTACCTTGGTGACATTGATTCAGGAGCACAAAGAATTCAAAAAAATGACTCCAAGTGATGTGCTAGGAAGAATTATAGCATATGAGCTAATGGAAGAAGAAGCCAAGGAAGTCAAAGACCTTGCTAAGCTTTAAAATAACAAGGGCAAGGACATGGCTCTTAAGGCAAAGAAGAAAGAAGAGTCAAGTGATAATAAATAACTCGTGTTGTTTGTTAAGAAATTCAAGAAGTTCATAAAGAAGGGCAGATTTAACAAATACAAGAAAAGAAACGACGAGTCAAAGAAGGGGTGCTATGAGTGTGGCGATCTTGATCACTTCATAGCCAACTGTCCCAAAAAGAAGGAGCAAGAAAGCAAAGAGAAGTACAAGTACAAGAAGGGGAAGAAAGTTGCCATGCTCACATTGGTGAAGAATGGGATTCCGACTCTGACTCTGAGTCAGAATCAGACTTTGACTCTTGCAAGAAGGGAGTAGCCACCGTCGTCATCACCAATAACATGCCTCCAAAGCCTTCATTTTTTGGAGAGTCAAGCGACGCCTAGATTGTCTCCCCCAAGTGCTTCATGGCAAAAAGCAAAAAGATATCAATTATGTTTAAAATTATAGATAAGAATGAACATAGTGATTCTAGTTATGATAAATCTAAAATTAATAATGGCATGTTTAAAAATATGAGTAACCAAGTTTTATCTAAGTTTAAAGAACTTATGGAAACAATAGATTCATAAGAAGTAACTCTTGAAAAACAAGAAGATTTGCTCATTAATGAGAAAGAAAAGAATCTTGAACTTGAGTGGTTTCTTGCTAAGGAAAAAAAGTAGACAAATTAACTAAACAATCTAGTTTAGACAATGAGGCTAAAGAGGAATTAGAGCAAACACTCAAAACTCTCAAAAGTGAGCTTATGGTTCTTGATGAGAACAATAAGAGTCTTGAAGAGAGGATTGAGTCTCTTATGTCTCAACCTGTTTCTATTCCTTCTATTGCTTTCATAATTTATGGTTGTTCTAAATGTTGTAATCTTAATATTATTGTATATGAGACTAACATTAGGAAATAGAGGTTCTAAGGAAGGAAAATGAGAGGCTTGGCACCTTGGTAAGTTATGGGTGCATGAAGGCCTATAAATCAAAGGACGGCTTATTCAAGACCCTCAACACTCAAAGTAATGGTGAGAAGCATGGACTTGGCTTTCATCTAAATAAAAGCAAAGTCAATGTAAGAAGGAGATATAAGGGTAAGGAGGTCATAAAATTTGTGAAGGAAGACCAAACTCTAAAGAAGATAAACAACAAGTCTCATGCCTCTCAAGCTACTTTTTATGTTTCATATCTAATGAACAGAAACCACTGTGGTAAAGTGATTGCTAAATTTGTTGAAGATAGAAATGAAAAACCCTTGAGATGTATTTGGATTCCGAAAGTTCTTATGACTAACATTGAAGGACCCAAAAAGATTTGAATACCTAAAACAAAGAACTAATCTCTTTTATAGGAATATTTCTCCGGTGGATCAAGTTAGGTGATGGACAGTGGATGCACCAATCATATGACCGGAGAGAAAAGAATGTTCATGTCTTTTGAGTCTAATCAAGGTAATCATGAGTCCATTGTATTTGAAGACAATGGAAAAGGAGAGGTAATGGGTGTAGATAAAATTACTATCTCAAATGATTATTCAATTTCAAATATCCTGTTAGTTAAATCTTTGAGTTACATTTTACTTTCAGTTTCTTAATTATGTGAAATTAGTTACAACTATCTTTTTACTAATTAGGGTGTGACCGTTTTGAGAAGAAGTGATAATTCCGTAGCCTTTATGGGTAGATTGAAGGGAAAGCTTTATCTAGTCGATTTTGCACTAGATAAAGTTGAACCTAGAACTTGCTTGGTGGCTAAAACTAGCATGGGTTGGTTATAGCATCGCCGACTAGCTCAAGTTGGTATGAGGAACTTGTCAAAGCTTCTTAAAGGAGAGCACATCTTAGGACTAACCAATGTTATGTTTGAGAAAGATTATGTAGTGCTTGTCAAGCCGGTAAATAAGTTGGAGCATCACACACCGCTAAGAATATCATGATAACAAGAAGACCACTTGTGCTCCTACACATAGATCTTTTTGGATCCATGGCCTATTTAAGCATTGGCGGTAACAAAAACGGTTTAGTTATTGTTGATGATTATTCTTGTTTTACTTGGGTGTTCTTTTTGTATGATAAGAACGAGACATAAAGTGTGTTTAGAAGTTTGACAAGAAGAGCCCAAAATAAGTATGAAGTCAAGATCAAGAAAGTGAGCAATGATAATGGAAGTGAGTTCAAAAAACACTCAAATTGAAGACTTTCTTGATGAAGAAGGCATCAAGCACGAGTTCTCTGCTCCATATGATCTACCTTAAAATGGAGTGGTGGAACGGAAGAATCGAACATTGGTGGAGGCGGTAAGAAACATGCTTAATGAGTACAAGACTTCGGATATGTTTTGGGCTGAAGCAATCAACACTGCGTGCCATGCAATCAACCATCTGTACCTTCATATGATACTCAAAAAGACAGCGTATGAACTTCCAACCGTAACGAACCAAATGTTTCATATTTTAGAGTTTTTGAAAATAAATGCTTTATCTTGAGTAAGCGACCAAGAAGCTCTAAATTTGTCTCTAAGGTAGATGAAGGTTTTTTGGTTGGTTATGAGTCAAATGCGCATGCCTATCGTATTTTTAATAAAACTTTCGGTATTGTTAAAGTCACTAGAAATGTGATATTTGATGAAACTAACAGCTCTCAAGTAGAGCAAGTTGATCTAAGTGATGTAGGTGAAAAAAACCTTCATGTGAAGCAATGAAGAACATGCCAATTGGAGATATAAGGTCAAGAGAATAAGGACCTATGGATCAACAACTACAACCTTAAGTTAAAGAAAGTCAAACACAAGAGACTAAAGAGCGGAAGGTGTTGGACAAGAAATAGGACATTCAAGAAGAAGTTATTCAACAACCTGCATAATATCAAAGAATTAATTAAGGCATCCAAAGAGACCATCACATGGACAATATACTTGGAGGTCTTCAAATGGGAGTAACTACTCGTTCTCGTTTAGCAAATTTTTGTAAATGTTACTCTTTTGTGTTCTCTTTGGAACCTGTTAAGGTAGAAGAAGCTCTTGAAGACATGGATTAGGTGATGGCCATGCAAAAAGAGCTCAACAACTTCAAAAGAAATAAAGTATGGACATTGGTGAAAAGACCAAAGTAAAATGTAATTGGCACCAAATGGGTCTTCCGCAACAAGCAAGATGAGCACGACGTGATCGTAAGGAACAAAGCAAGATTGGTGGCTCAAGGCTTCACTCAAATTGAATGTTTAGATTTTTGTGAGACTTATACTCCTGTTGCTAGGCTAGAGTCAATTCGGACATTATTGGCCTTTACTACTCACCATGATTTTAAGCTTCATCAAATAGACGTGAAAAGTTCTTTATTAAATGGTCTAATCTCTGAATTGGTATATATGGAGCAACCACCAGGCTTTGAAAATCCCAAATATCTAAATCACATGTTCAAACTCCAAAAGGCGTTCTATGGGCTTAAGCAAGTACCTAGAGAATGGTATGAATACCTTAAGGATTTTCTTCTTAAAAAGGGCTTTAAAATAGGCAAATATATGTTGATGACATTATATTTGGTTCTACTACTAATAATTTTTTGAGGAATTTAGTAGGATTATGACTAAAAGATTTGAAATGTCGATGATGGGGGAGTTGAAGTTATTTCTAGGATTTTAAATCAATCAACTCAAAGAAGAAACATTCATCAATTAAACGAAGTACATTAATGACATGCTTAAGAAGTTTGACACGGAGAATGCCAAACTAATCAAGATCCCCATACAAACCAATAGGCATCTTGATCTAAATCAACAAGGAACCAATGTTGACCAAAAGGTGTACTGCTCCATGATTGGTTCCTTATTGTATTTATGTGCATATAGGCCTGATATAACTCTTAGTGTTTGCATGTGCGCAAGATTTCAAGCTATACCAAAAGAATTTCATTTGGTTGATGTTAAAAGAATCTTGAGATATTTAGTTCATACTCCAAACCTAGGGCTTTGGTACCCAAAAGGCTTAACCTTTGATCTTATCGGCTATTCGAACTCCGATTATGTCAGTTGCAAAGAGTATAGAAAAAAGCACCACCGGAACCCACCAATTTCTTAGAAGATCACTTGTTTTATGGTCTTCTAAGAAACAAAATTCTGTAGTTTTATCCACAGTTGAAGCTGAATATGTAGCAGCTGATAGTTGTTATGCTCAACTCCTTTGGATGAAACAAACCTTAAAAGACTTTGGACACAACGTCACCAAAATTCCATTATTGTGTGGCAATGAGAGCGCCATCAAAATAGCCAACAACCTAGTTCAATACTCAAGAATCAAACACATTGATATTCGCCATAACTTCTTGAGAGACCATGAGATCAAGGGAGATATTAGCCTAACCCATGTGAGAACAGATAAAAAGCTTGCCGATATTTTTATCAAGCTTTTAGATGAGCATTAGTTTTGTAAGTTAAGAAATGAGCTAAATATCCTTGATTCCCGCAACATAGCTTGATACACTTGCATATAAATTGCCCATATTGAAAATGAGAAGGTAAATTGCTTGCCTTCCTCATATGAATTGGGCTACATTTTAAACATACAAATCCTTCATATCCATGTTTATGATTTTAAGATATGCTATATTGATGTATATGCTAGCATTGCCATGTTCTACTTATATTTTCATGTCCAAAATGCTTGTGATGAAATATTTTTATAAGTCAAAAGTTCATGGCACTTGTCATCCTTGAACTTTTTGTGAGCTGAGATTTCTGAAGGACCCAGATTATCCAGCTCAACCCAGATGCTCCGGGCCTGAGACTCATTTTGAAGTTCGTTTTGGTGTACCCGAATTATCTGAATCCATTCGAATAGTCTGTATCGCCCAGAATCCCGGATACTCTGAATCATCTCAGAGTGTCTGGGGCAGACTTTATAAAAGGGTTCCAGACCCTCCGTGTTTCTCTCTCCTCCCCACTTCTTCTTTTCGCCCCTCACTCAAACTCATGATTCCACCGGTGTTTTTCTTCAAAATCCATCCGTGGGAATCATGGGATCCATTGAGGAGGAGCCTAGGACCCCTTCAGAAGCACCGATCGTTTTCTTGAATCCTCTGCATTCTTCTTTTTGAGGTATTCCTTGTTTTTGCCCTAGATCGGCCGTTTCCCTCTAATTTTTTGTTAAATCTTGAATCCTTTTAGCTAGAGTTAGTCCTAGTCGTGTTGTTTAGATGTTTCCTAGCCACATTATCGAGATCGGATGATTTCGATTTTGTAGAATCTGGATGTTCTAGATCCATGAGGATAGTCTAGGTCTCAGAGGCTCCAGTTAAGTCTAGAGGTTTCGGGTTAGGTTACATTTAAAAGTTTCATCCCTTGATTCTGCCCTTGATTTAATTTTTGATATTTTGCTTCCTTGTAGCAGTTCTCGTCATGTCTGATGGAAGGCACAAGAAGGCCAGGCACGACCTGAAGAATCCCTTCGGTGATGATAGCGACACCTGGGGTTCTCCTCAGCGGAGTTCCCCTCCACAGGGTTCTGGTGCCGAGCATCAAATCTTCAATCTCGTGAAGAAACCAGCGTCTAGAGGTCACCAGCCAAGCATTAGATTCCCGGACATCAGCATCTAAATTCCCCCTGCCCCTTCTATGAGGCCTCCACCTCAAGACAAGGGCAAGAAGCCTACCTCCAGGTCATCCAGTCGCAATGATGACCTCCTTCAGCTGGTCTAGAGGAAAGTTCAAGAGCCTCCTCAGGTTAGTGGGGTCACTCCTCTATCCGAGGTCAACTACATGAAGCAAACTCTTGAGGCAGGGTGGGAATGCAACCTCAGATTACCATTTTCACTCTGGATTCCAGCAGGACTACTACAAGAGTGTAATGCTTCCCAAGCGGCACCTAGTTGTGGTGATACAGTGGATCAACTGGACTTCTATAAAGAAGAAGAACAACTCAGTGATCTGGATCTGCCAGGCCAAGAATCTTTAAGGTCTCATGGAGATGTAGCAAAATTGGTGTGGAAAAGCTATCTGCCAGTTCTACTCCACCCTCTTCCGCACTGTGAACAACGAAGAGCCCACTTTCCATTGGAGGCTAGAGGGGGTTGAGTTCGAGGTCACCCTCAGTAACTTCGTTGCTATCCTTGGCCTGGATGGCGATGATCTCTCTGCATATTGCTTGGATCAAGAACCTGAGCTTGTAGCTGATGCAGTATCTGTTCTGTATGAGCCGAGCAACTTCATTGGAGGCAAGACAGAGGGTCTCTCACCATTCTTCACAGTGCTTAACGGCATTCTCTGGAAGACCCTTCTACCGAAGCTTGGGGACTCATCGTCATTGCTTGGCAATGCCCGTAACCTGCTATCGATCATGTGGGAGGACTGAGGGCTGTTTAGTGTGTCTCACTTCCTCTGGAGCGAGATTTGAACCACCTCCATCTCTTCGACAAAGAGTTGCGTGTACGCCCCATACATTCAACTTGTGATTGATCGAGTCACCCGCTAGAAGATGATCCATGAGGTAAAGCACCAAGGGTACACTCCTCAGGAGCCATCTTCCAGAGCTCCTCCTGGCCAGTCCTCCTCAGCAGCCCTGCCTCCTCCTGCTAGCTCTCGGCGTGCTCCTCCCACTCAAAGGACTGTGCCTCAGTCCAGCCCCTCCAGTTCACCGATCAAGCAGATTCTTTTGGCTATCTTTATGATGTGCCGGAACAGCAATCGAAGGTGAGCCAAGGAGGATGATTGGAGAAACAAGGCGATAAATCTACTGCTTCAGTAATCAGGACATCCTCCTATGGAGCCTCTGTCTGATTCCGATGAGGAGTTTGATCCCAATATCTTTGCTGAGTGCATCGACCCTTATGCACACTTCTTTGGATCAAGCATGGGGTCTTCCTAGCAGCAGCAGCAGCCTCCTCCATAGCAGTAGTCTTCATCGTCTGACGAGGATGATGATGATCATGATGGAAGCGAGGATGACTCCGAGTGAGGAATTTTGTTGCTTTCTCTCTTTTTGGTGTCTTTGATGCCAAAGAGAGAGAAAAATCACAAAAGTCATCTTGTTGCTTAGCTCCTTAGGTTTTCTCGCTTTTGGATTCTCAAAATTATAATCCGTGTCATGAACAATTGGCTTGTAATAATGTCAGGGATGTGACCCCAGGTACCCCACGATTAGGCTTATCAGTCTAGACCGAGAGCAGGCCAAGTCCAGCATTGCCATCCGGTATGGCCCATGAAGGGCGCTTCGGTTTTGATAAGGAAGGTTGAGTCCTTATCTGGTGACTAGACTCCAGATATGGCATAAAGAGATATGTTTGTACTATAATCCATGTAAATAGGGATTTAGCATCCGAGTTCGATAGGTAATCTTAGATCGACTAAGAGTAGAGTCCTAGGTTGTTGGTCTCACATCATGAGTATATAAAGGAGGCGAGGCAACCCCCGAGACATCAGCCCCTGATTTCTAGCTACCCACGTCATGATGGTCGAGGGGGCGACATCCACTACCAGCAGCGAGTGGCGCCGACGCGCCGAAGGCAATGAGATCAGACAAGTCAACGAGGTTCACCGAAACCTCGAGGACGAATTCACTCTGGAGTTCGATGGTGAGATGGCCTTCAAAACTCTTGCTGCCAATCTAGTGGCAATCGAGAGGGCTCTTAGCTCTCTCCCCGAGACATTAGAACTACGACGGGCAAAAGCCTTGGCCCAGGTGGCAGCAACACAAATGAATGCCCTGGCCCTAGTTCCAGTCCAACCACTGACTCCTTCCCCACAAGACAACAAGAAACCACTGCCGTCCCCTAGAATACGGAATAGGGTACGTTCCGAGATCTGCAAATGGGTGGACAATTGAGACTACATTGAAGATAGCGATAGTAGTATTGGCAGCAGTGTTGATTATGCCAACTCCTACAAAAGCGAGCGCCAAAACCACCACAACCATAGAAGAAGCAAAAGCCGAGATGACCATGGTGGTTTTCCCTTGTTCACGAGTCACCTGAGATGAGTAAGGTGGCCAAGGTCATTCCGTCTGATGGGGATCGAGCCTTACGATGGCAAGACGGATCTCTCGCAGGGGTTGTGGCTCTACTACATGGCCCTCCACATAGCCAATGGTGATGAAAGAGTAATGGCTAATTATCTTTCGATCATGCTCTCTTCATCCGCCAACAACTGGCTCTCCAGCTTGCCCAAGAACTCCATCAATTCTTGGGTGCAACTCCGCTCGGCCTTCATTGATAATTACCAGGGGACCTGGCAGAAAACCGGTTCTCGATATGACCTACAATAACTACGGTAGAAAGAGGATGAGTCGCTTCGGAGCTTTATCTGGAGGTTCTACGAAAAGAGGTCCACCATCGTGGACGTCGAAGAGCACGACATTATTAACTACTTCATCGATGCCCTACACCACATGTCTAAACTGCATGGGGCCCTCATAAGAAAGAAGCCGAGGACTATAGCATGGATGATCTCCATTGTAGAGAGCTATGTCAATAGTGAAGACGCTCGAAGGGAAAAGATAGGGCGTTCATGCCATGAGAGCCGGTCTCACCGAACCAGGGATGATCACCCTCGGTCTCCTTGATGAGAAGATAACCGACCAAGATCCTCCTGATGCAAACAAGACCGGAAAAGAAAGACAGAAAGAACTGTAGTGGTGGCCTATAGTTCGAGGCGCTAGGAAGATGAAGCTATACGGGAAGAGCTAAACAAGCCCTGCCCATTCTATCCTAAGGGCAATCATACTATGCACAAATGCTATTCCTCGCAAGATGCACTAGTCAAGGAATCTCAAAGATGAAGTTATGACTTTAGATCAATGAACAATGGTTGTTTACTTTATCTTGGAGATATGTTCTATTGTCATACTCCATTGGAGAATGGATTATACATTTCACACCCTGAAGGATCACCTGCCTGTAACATTAATATGAAAAGGCAACATCTTAATGATTTGAATCCCACGTTAATCTGGCATCGTCGATTGGATCATATAAATGAGAGATGCATGGAGAAGCTCCATAGAGATGGTTTTCTCGACTCTTTTGATTTTAAATCATTTGAGACATATGAATCTTGTTTACTTCGCAAGATGACAAAGGTGCCTTTCACGAGTCAAAATAAAAGGGCAAGTGACTTATTGGAGCTCATACATACTGATATGTGTGAACCAATGAGCTCAATAGCCAGACGTGGTTTTCAGTACTTCATAACTTTTATCAACGAGTTTAGTAGATATGAGTATATCTACCTAATGAGGCATAAGTCAGAATCCTTTAAAAAGTTCAGAGAATTCCAGAATGAAGTACAGAATTATTTAGGAAAGACAATTAAGTTTCTGTGATCAGATCATGGAGGAGAATACTTGAGCCTTGAGTCTGGTAATCATCTAAAAGATTGCAGAATTATTCCACAATTAACTCCACCCGGTACACCTCATTGGAATGGGTTGACCGAGCGGAGAAATCGTACCCTATTGGATATGGTCCGATCAATGATGACCAAAGTGATCTTCCGTTATCCTTTTGGGGATATGCTCTTGAGACAGCCGCTTTCACACTTAATAGGGTTCCATTAAAGTCGGTTGAAAAGACTCCATATGAGATATGGACAGGACGTCATATTAATCTGTCTTTTCTTAAAATTTGGGGTTGTGATGCTTATGTAAAGCGTTTACAATCAGATAAGCTTACTTCTAAATCTGACAAGTGCTTCTTTATTGGGTATCCTCGGGTAACCAAAGGATATTGTTTCTATAATAAGGAACTCGGCAAAGTGTTTGTTGCCCGACATGGTATATTCTTGGAGAAAGAGTTTCTCTCAAGAAGGGTTAGTGAGAGCTCGGTGCATCTCGAAGAGGTTCGAGAAATGCCTAAAAATATTTCAACTCCTATTGAACCATAACAGGATAATCAAGATATTGAAGAACCTGTTGCACCACGTAGGTTAGAAAGGTTGCGCCGAGAACCTGAAAGGTTTATGTTCTTGACCTCTCTGGATTGGGATATATTGTTGTTGGACAACGATGAGCCCAAGACCTATGAAGAAGCGATGGTGAGACTAGACTTTGAGAAATGGCTTGGAGTCATGAGATCCGAACTTGAATCTATGTACACCAATCAAGTTTGGAACTTGGTTGACCCACCCAATGGTGTAAAAACCATTAAGTGTAAATGGGTATTCAAGAAAAAGATAGACATAGATAAAAATGTTCACATCTACAAAGCGCGATTGGTGGCAAAAGGTTACAAACAGATTCAAGGTGTTGATTATGATGAAACCTTCTCGCCCGTCACAATGCTAAAGTCTATTCAGATTATTCTAGCGATTGTTGCATATTTTGATTACGAAATATGGCAGATGGATGTCAAAACAGCTTTCCTCAGTGAAAATCTGAGTGAGGATGTGTACATGACACAGCCGACTAGTTTTGTCAATCCACAATCAGCTGGAAAGATATGCAAACCACATAAATTCATTTATGGATTGAAGTAGGCATCTCAAAGTTGGATGTGATCAAAGGGTTTGGTTTCATCAAAAACGAAGAAGAACCTTGTGTTTACAAGAAGGCTAGTAGGGGCACGCTGGTATTTTTGATCTTATATATAGATGACATATTGTTGATTAGAAATAATATATCTATGCTAGAGTCTATTAAGTCATCACTGAAAAATAATAATGCCAACACAGATCGGGCATGTTGAGGCCAGATTCTATCGGAGTATAAGCCGATAGGTTATCTTTCTACATATTTTAATCTCATCGTTGTATCGGGCATCGGAATCGGGCGATACACATCGGCCTAGCGTTATTATATCTATCTTGCTTTTACATCCCAATATCGACTCTAGTATTACTTTCAATTGCTTTCACAGATTAGTTGGTTCAGGCCGATGCCGATGTTTCGATAGGTTTCACAATAGATCTATTTCTTGTACATCGTGCACCGATATGCTGCGTCGATTGGCCTTTACCATGTTCTTATTGTATTTTATTTACAGTCATTTAATAGATAGTCCGATACGCGTTGAAACCATCGGCTCGATAGCCGATAGGCGTTACTACTTACGTTTTTCTTGTCTATCTTATCAGTTGTAGGATCAAACTGATTGGCACGCCACAAACCGTAAATTTAGGACCTACACTAGAGTTAAGCAGATCTCTAAGGCCACGCGTGTGACCAAAAGCTTCACCAACACGCTTTTTGGCACGCCTAGTGGGACACATCTTCAACAACACTTCCTGCCATTGCGGGAGAATTTGACAACAGCAACGTCATCCAAGTCACCATGGAGGTACTGAATGAGGAACAAAGGGAAGAGGTGCAGAAGCACGTTGACGACTACCGGAAGATGTGCCTCGAATCCTTCGGCATGACCAGATCGGGACCTATCTAGAAAACTCAATTGTCGAAGCCCACCTTCACTAGAGAATCTAGTCAGCGGCCCGACAACCCCCATGTCAACTTTCAGGAAGCCGTTGACCGCGCAGTCAACCACGCCCTCATCAACCAGTCGGGGGTTCTGGTCAACACTCTCCATGGTTTGATCATAAAGACCATCGAGGGTACTGTGGCTCAGGAGCCGCTACGGGGCCCGACATACTTCTCGGTCAACCACCCTCAAGTGCCCCAGCCTCCACAGCCTCCTCGGCCGACTCAACCATCAATTCTTGTTCCACAAGGGCCGATGAGGCACGAAGCTCCACAGATCACATACGGCATCGAGAGGAACGTGCTTCCTGACCGTGTGCCACCAAGGGGGCATCCAATGGTATCCCCCAGGGGTACCACCAGGCTACGTACTTTGGAGGACAGCCCAATGACACGGGGAGCAGTATCACTACAACGCTCCTTGACCCGATTAGTACCCTCAGGCGCCCACGTCTGATCGGTACCCCATACCAAACCAGCAAGAAGAAGACTGGGTGAACCGCATTGCCGAGGTCATCCGCGAGCAGTTTGGTCTGAAGCCCAAGGACCAAACTTAAATGTATCGGAGGCCGTACCCGGAGTGGTTCGATCGGGTGCCGCTGCCCAACCTATACAAGGTGCTCGACTTCTCCAAGTTCTCGGGGCAAGACTCAATGTCCACGATCGAGCATGTGAGCCGTTTTCTCGCCTAGTGCGGGGAGGCATCAGCCGATGAGGTCCTCAGGGTCCGATTCTTCCCGTTATCACTATCGGGATCGGCCTTTGCTTGGTTTTCTTCACTGCCGCCGAATTCCATCAGAGGGTGGGCAGACCTCGAGAAGCAGTTCCACAAGTATTTCTTCGCCGGCATGCACGAGATGAAGCTGACGGACCTCATCGCGGTTCGGCAGAGGATGGATGAGTCGGTGCAAGATTACGTCCAGAGATTTCGAGACGTGCATAGCAGATGCTACAGTCTAAGTCTCAGTGACACCCAATTGGCTGAGCTGGTATTTCAGGGGTTGCTAAACCCGATTAAGGAAATATTTTCCTCTCAGGAGTTTGAAAGCTTATCACATCTGGTGCAGCGGGTATCGGCACACGAGAGCCGATTCCAAGAAGCCCAGAGGAAAAAATTCCAGAAAAACATTGCGTACACCCAGGCATACTCATCGGAGTCTGAAGAAGATGCTGAAGTGGGACTCGCTGAATGGTCCAAAAACAAGAAGCCTGTTGCTTGTCCCTAGGTGAAGGCATCGGACAAAGAAGAGAAGTATGATTTTGATATCAACAAGGCAGACATAATTTTTGACTTGTTGTTGAAAGAAAAACAAATCCAACTGCCGCCTAACCACGTGATCCCGTCGGTCGATGAGCTGAAGAAGAGAAAGTACTGCAAGTGGCACAATTCTTCGTCGCACCACACCAATGAATGCAAGGTGTTCAGGCAGCAAATCCAATCGGCCGTCGAGCAGGGCCGAATCAAGTTCGACGACGGGAAGAGGCCGATGAACATCGACGGGCACCCGTTCCCCACCAATATGGTCTGCATCCAATACCCCGATGAACGGCGCAGAGAGGAAGATAGGTGCATCAGGAAGGAGAGGGACCATACATGAGTTACTTCGTCGGGCCTGATAAACAAGTACAAGAGGAAGGCAAATGAGGAGGACGATTATGAGGCCGATTGGGCCCCCTCGCGATTCAACCCCCACTGGAACTATGAGTTCTTGCTAGAATGAAGGGATGCGCCTACCATTGATGGATAATTGGCTAGAGTGCGGTGGTAGCAGAATCAGTCGGAGGCCCCGTGATGATGACCGGAGACCTTATGATGATGATCGGAGATCTTATGAAGGTGACCGAAGGACTCCTCCGCGTAAACCATCGGTGC
>KE373310.1:25071-36464 GCA_000418225.1 Zizania latifolia | reverse complement strand
GTATCGGCCAAGGGAGATTTTCTTGTTCGCAGTAAGTTGTTCGGCCATGAATTGAAGATGGGTTGTCGGCCCCAGGGTGGATCCACAGAAAAAAAATCTTTCTAACCAGAGGTTAAGGAAAGCAATGTGTTCTCGAATATCTACAGGGCCAGTCTTTTTATTGTGCTTGGCGATATATTTTCCCCAGCCGCCACAGGATTTAGTGTCAAGACGGTCAGTTGGTTTGAATTGGAAGAAAAGTGGGTCCATCGGAGACATAATATCTAGAGAAGTCAATGCAAAGACATCAAGCAAAGAGGGGCTCATCGGCCCATGGCCAAACAAGAAAGCGTTGAGCGCGTCAGACCAAAAGTAGCAAGAAGCAGCTAGCATCGGCTCATTCTTATAGGGTTCGGCAAGAGAGAGGCCGATGCAGTGCCCGATATCAATTTCGTCCTAGAAAGTGCGCTTGGTGGCCGATATCCTGAGGTACCAGTCCCTCTAGCCGAGAAGAGGAGAAGGAAAAGCTCTAAAGCTCAAGTTCCAGTCAGAAAGAAGCATCCTGGAGTTTTTGAATGGGATCCGTTGGGTTTCAGCATTGATAATATCAGAGGGGTCTGGGTTACCCATCGGACCGAGGAAAAAACAGGAAGAAGGATCTGCAAGGGGGATGAGGATTTGGTTTTTTAGGTTCTACAGAAAAGAAAAGAAAAAAGGGCAAATCAGAGAACTAAAAAATACAATCAGAAACTAAGAACCCGAAAGAACGGTGGAAAGGAAGGGAAACTGAGAAAGGATCAAATAGTACAATGTACCTCTGGAATCATGGAGGTGGTCGCCATTGGAGCTACGGTGGAAATTATTGATGCAGCTGAATGCAAAGAGGTCGATTCTGCAGTCCTGGATCGCTGGATGTTAGATCGGTGGAAGCGAGAACGCCAGCAGCAAGTGCACAGTAACCAGCGAGGGAACTTGGATGCGGAAAGTATTATGCGCGAGGAGGCGAAAGGTGAAGAAGAAGAAGAAAGGTGGCCGAGTGGATATTTATAGGGCGAATGCGGTGCTTCAGAAAATGGGTTAAGGATGCTGCAGCGCTTCGGAAAATGGGTTAAGGATACTGCAGCGCCTCGGAAAGTGGGTTAAGGAAATTTTTGCAGATCTGGTGAGTCCATGATTCGACGTTTGGTAGAGATTGATATTGGTGAAGCCAGAATTTTGAAGCATCGGGTTGCACCCACACTCCGAAATTGGGGGCATGTGTTAACGGCAAAATTTGGTAAAGCCCAAGCACAGCACAGTTGCGGCCCAGTCAATGAAAATCAAGAGTCCAGTCAAAGTACGGTCAACGAAGCCCGTCCGCAACAGGTACGAGTGATTGGATAAGGATACAGTTGGGAGAGAAGCCGATAAAGAAGGAAAGGGTAGATTTTCTGTGAAATCGGTTACAATCATATTGGCATAGGACAGCAAGTCTCCGGACTATAAATATATAACTTTTAGACCTAGTTTATCATCAATCAATCAACAGATCAAACAACTCTCGGCGCATCGCCAAACTTGCCGTCGGTGAGTTCTTGCTCTCCCGCGGTGCTGCATCACTTCGATCTCCAGCGAGGGGTAAGTTCTGCCAAACATGTATTGATTAGTAGATCTAAGGCTTCATCGGTTAGGTCCGACATCTTAGTCTATGTATCGATCATGCTGTATCAGATGCGTGGTTTAGGTCAAATATTTTAGTCTAAGGCTTCATCGGTTGAGTTTGACATCTTAGTCTGTGTGTTCGATTAACGTCGCGTATCGTTTATCTGGATGAAGTGTGCTCCGATATGTCTAGCACTATGATTTGCTGTGACTTAGCGACTGTCTTGGTTCGGTCCAATCTTGTGGTCATAGCGGATGATAATGCGAACACAGATCGGGCATGTTGAGGCCAGATTCTTTCGAAGTATAAGCCGATAGGTTATCTATCTACATGTTTTAATCTCATCGTTGTGTCGGGCATCGGAATCGGGCAATACACATCGACCTAGCGTTATTATATCTGTCTTGCTTTTACATCCCAATATCGACTCTAGTATTACTTTCAATTGCTTTCACAGATTAGTTGGTTCAAGCCGATGCTGATGTCTCGATAGGTTTCACAATAGATATATTTCTTGTACATCGTGTACCCGATATGCTGTGTTGATTGGCCTTTACCATATTCTTATTGCATTTTATTTATAGTCATTTAATAGATAATCTGATACGCGTTGAAACCATCGGCTCGATAGCTGATAGGCGTTACTACTTATATTTTTCTTGTCTATCTTATCAGTTGCAGGATCAAACTAATTGGCACACCACGAACCGCAAATTTAGGACCTACACTAGAGTTAAGCAGATCTCTCAGGCCACGCGTGTGACCAAAAACTTCACCAACAAACTCTAGATTCGAATAGGATTCGAATTGGGCTTAGTTTGGATGGAGATCCAAACGGTTTGGATGGAGATCCAAACAGATCGGATAGAGATCCGAGTAGAGTCCTGGTTGGGCACAGATGGGCCCAAAGCTAGGAGTCTATAAACATGGAGGTGCAGGGCATAGGGTATCAGAGTTTTTCCTATTGCTAATTCACATGGTTGATGCGATTCTCGTGCTAAGTTGTTAGCCATCGAGAACAAACTCTAGCCGCCACCTCTCGAGTCTGAACATCTCACCGACCGCCCGGGTGCTAGTACACCATCGGCCAGTGTTCCACCCCTGGATATGTGGATACCAGTAGAGGCATTGCTATTCTGCTTTGCATCGGCATCGGTGTCACTGATTTGATCAGCAGCGTCATTGGCTACTTCTCGAGGACCGCCATTGGCTTGAGGTAGGAGTCCTTGAGAGAAATCCTCGGGAGTTCCTGAGGACGATCGATTGGCTCCCAAGGACATCCATCAGCTTCTCGACCACATCGACATGCTTGAGTTGGGTTGGCTCATTACTCCATTTCTCTTTCCACTGCACTATGTGCCTGAGGTAATGATCTATGGTCCCTCTCTAGTAAGGCTTCCTGGTGTATGCGGTAGAAAAAGTTTTGTTTTTGGCTAGCTAGCCTCCGCGTACCCGAACAACTGCATCTTGATGCATCTAGGCCCCTAATTTGTTTTGGTGTATTAATAACAATCATGTTCAAATGCTACTAATCATGTTGCTGAGATATATGCAAAGATTGAAAAACAAAGAAGCGTTGTAATGTTGGGATATGGGGAGGCTACGCTAGCATTAATTTCAAAAAAATTTACCCCGTTCGCCCAGGAACCATACGTGTAGTGGGATCATAGATCGTTACCTCTAGCCATAAAACACACTAGGGCAGCGGAAGTAGAGTTGATAAAGCGCATTCTCGATCGGCTCCGCTCAGTTCCGTCCGTTCGTCGGCGACGAAGACGATGTAGTTTGGCGATCTCCACGGGAAGATCAGCAACGTAGTAGCAGCGGCGTCTCTATAGTATCCACACGTACAGGGACTAGATCACCTCACGTCAGTATGCTAGCACCACTTGGGAGATCAGGGGAGAGACGGCCACAATCGATGTAACTAGGAGAGGTGGCGGCTAGGGTTAGGTCGAAGCAATAATCAACAGCAGCCTTTTTGTCCTAGCCCCTCCTCTCCTTATATAGTGCCCTCTCATGGGCCTTTAATCAGTATTAAAGCCCAATAGCTCTAATCTGTTCGTCTAGCCCGGAAGTTCTGGTCCAGGCCTGGAACTTTCGAAAATGACCTTCTGTATGAATTTATTTCTGTCCGGAACTTCCGGTCCAACCGGAACTTTTGAAAATAACATTCTGTATCAAATTTATTTCGACCCGGAAGTTCCGGTTCCACCCAAAACTTCCGGTTCGTCTAGAACACACCTTTCAGGCAGGCCCGGAACTTTCAGTCCAACCGAAACTTCTGATTCCTCTAGAAACCAAAACTGGGACTGGCCTGGAACTTTCGGTCCTACCTGAACTTCCGATTACACTAGAACCCGGAACTTCCAACATCAGGCCAGAACTTTTGGTTCCCCTAGAATTCCTCCGCCAACGACTAGTCTTATGGCAATTCCTTCGCTAATGACCAGTCTTATGGCAGTGGTAAGTGTCAGAAGTAGCAGGGCCAGTCTTAGACTTTCCAGCTAGTTTAGACTTAGAGCTCGAGATCATATCTGAAGCTTTAGCCTTTTCCTTACGTTTTCTCTTCCAGCTATCCTTCTGAACCATCATCACATGACTAGAATTCTTTTTAATGCTATCATCAGCAGTTTTTAGCATCCCATGCAATTCAGCCATGCTTTTCTCCATGCTGTTCATATGAAAATTCAAAATGAACGGCTCGAAGCTCATAGGGAGCGACTGGAGAATCACATCCGTGGCTAAATCTTGTTCAAGGGAAAAACCAAGTTTTTCTAGCTCTCAATGTAACCAATCATCTTGATTACATGAGGACTAACTGGGCTGCCTTCCGCCAACCTACATCCAAATAAAGACTTTGAGATGTTGTACCTCTCAGTCCGTGCTTGGTTCTCAAACATTCCTTTGAGTCCCACGATCATATCGTAGGCATCTCTGTCCTCATATTGCTTCTGAAGCTCAGAGGACATATAGGCAAGCATGAGACAACTGACATCAATTGAATCATTGGCGTGCTTCTCATAAGCGCGCCAATCCGTGGCAGATGCATCATCTTTTGGTTCATTAGGATGGGGCTCCTCTAGAACATATTCATTTTTCTCTTGTTTAAGAATAATTCTCAAGTTTCTATATCAGTCAATAAAGTTTGTTCCAGATAGCTTTTCCTTTTCAAGAATTGATCGCAAATTAAAAGTGGAAGTATTCTTAGCAGTAGGTGCCATGATCTACAATAAAAATACAAGGTTCAGCACTATACTATGTGAATCTTCTATCAAAAAAAATATGCTCCACTATATATAAAATGATTGCTTTCCCTCTAACGATACATAGTGGGACAAGATCCATATTCAACTAACTCCTAGTGAGCTTTGGCATCACTGCTAGAAGATTAGTGACATAGGTAAGCATCAACTTGCTAATCACATCCCTATGTGACTCTTGTTCGTTGGGGTGGCATTTAATGCCTCGACACCCAACTCTATGCTCCAAAGCCCAAAACCGTTTTGATAGCTTTGTTAAGCCAACCAATACTATGCATGTGATTGTCCGACATCTACCCTAACTGATTAAGATAAAAGATGACACCCTGCTTTGGCAAACCAATCATACAATGATCAAAACCTTTATAGGTGCAGCTATTGGAAAGGGCATCAAAGACTCTTAATTTTCTGAGGGAAATTATTCTAGCATGGTAACGATGCCTACCGTACACGGAAATATAAAAGAATAGTATGACAGGAACATAAATGAACATCACAGGCAATCATATTAACTGTGACATAGTATGGCCCTTTTCACATGATGATCTCCATCTCCATGGTTCCTGTCCTTCGGGTCATCATGTTTCAAGCCTCCATGATCTTGTATCAATCTATTACAACTAATAGCACTATACTAATTATATGAGAAGAAGCAACACATATCGACACGCAGGTCGTACAATAATAGAACAGCCTTAGGCTGCAATTAACCATGACACGTAGGCCATGAAAATTACACGTATGCATCATATACATCACAAGGCCATACCAGTCACAACATTTTCTGCAAAAACAAGTTAGGCGTAGAATCTACACGTGACTAAATAAGACCCGGAACTTCTGACTCAAAGGCCCGGAACTTTCGGTAGAAGGGCCCAAAACTTCTGAGTCAAACCCAAAACTTCCGAAATCAACTTTCTGTGTCGAATTTATTTTGGCCTGGAACTTTCGAGTCAAACCTAGAACTTCAAAAAATAACCTTCTATACGAAGTTTATTTCGGCTAGGAACTTCCGGGTCACACCCAGAACTTTCAAAAATCCGACGCAAAACCAATAGATCTAATCTATTTCCACCACATATCACATATATGTGATCGATCCAGATCGAACACTATGCATGTAGGCTCTGATACCACTGTTGGGTTATGGGGAGGCTACGGTAGCATTAATTTCAAAAAAAATTACCCCGTTCGCCCAGAAATCATGCGTGTAATGGGATCATAGATCATTGCCTCTAGCCACGAAACGCGCTAGGGTAGCGGAAGCAGATTTGATGAAGCACGTTCTCGATCGGCTACGCTCAGTTCCATCCATTCGTCGGTGACGAAGACGACGTAGTTTAGCGATCTCCACGGGAAGATCAGCAACGCAGTAGCAGCGGTGCCTCTACGGTATCCACACGTACAGGGACGGGATCACCTCACGTCGGTATGCTAGTACCACATGGGAGATCAGGGGAAAGACGGTCACAACCGGCGTAACCAGGAGAGGTGGCTGCTAGGGTTAGGTCAAATCAACAATCAACAGCAGCCTTTTCATCCTAGCTCCTCCTCTCCTTATATAGTGCCCTCTCATGGGCCTTTAATCAGTATTAAAGCCCAACAGATCTAATCTGTTTGTCTGGCCTAGAAGTTCTGGTCCAGGCCCAGAACTTCCAAAAATGACCTTATGTACGAATTTATTTCTGTCTAGAATTTCCGGTCCAACCGGAACTTCCGAAAATAACATTCTGTATCGAATTTATTTTGACCCGAAAGTTCCGGTTCCACTCGGAACTTCCGGTTCGTCCAGAACACACCTTTCAGGCAGGCCCAGAACTTTCGGTCCAACCGGAACTTCCGGTTCCTCCAAAAACCAAAACTAGGGCTAGCCCAGAACTTCTGGTCTGACTAGAACTTCTGATTACACCATAACCCGGAACTTTTGGCATCAGGCCAGATCTTCCGGTTCCCCCAGAATTCTCTTGGGCATATTTCCATCATGCAATTCAATCAAATATGGAGAAAACGCTCTTTTTAGTGCAATATAGGCTCAATGGTGCGAAATCTTTACTTTTTATAAGAGATTGAGTCTAGGTATGCCGTACTATCAAGATGAATGTGTTGAACAGTGTTCTAAAACTTAGTGCTTAAAGAAAAAAATTGGAAAGTTTTTGGATTTATTCTAAGTTGAATTTTGATTTTCCAGCAAAGCCAGATAATCCGAATCAGTCTGGAGTATCTGAAAATTTGGTTCTATTTCGAAATATTTTGTACGTAGGAGTATCCGGATCAAACCGAATAATCCAAAAATAGTGTTCTGTTTGGATTTTCTCTGAAGCCCGGAACATCCGAATGATCCAAAAATTTCGTTCCGTTGAATTTATTTTTGTGAGTCGGAACATCCGGACAATACCGAATGATCCGAAAATTGCTTTTTGTTAGATTTTATTCTATGGCCCAGAACATCCGGACTATGTCAGATGGTCCGAAAATTCCTTTCTGTTCGAATTTATTTTGAGGCCCAAAATATCCAGTCAAAGCCAGACTATCCGAAACAATCGTTCTGTTTGTTTTATTTTTTAGTCCGAAACATTCGGTTCGGTCCGGATCATCTGGATGAACAGTGCGCGATTTTTATTTCCAATGGCCAATTTTGAGAAAGGGGTATAAATATCTCCCCCCTCTCATAATTGAGGCACGTTTCCCAAAAATCCTAGCAGCCATACTTTTGCACTCTCTCTCGTTCTTGTGCTAGATCTAGAGCGAATCAGTGGGATTCATGTTGAGAGTTCTTCACAAAACTTCTAGAGTTCTTCGTGATTCATTTTTGTGGAAGTTTGTGTGAGGGTGTGCGTATTGATTTTCTTGGGAAATCTTGAGCACGAAGTGGTTGGATTGTGCTTGTTCTCAATGGATCTATTACTCTTAGAGGTAATCCATCCTAGACGGCTAGGCGTCAATCCACGAGCACCCAAAAGATTGTGGGTGACCGAATAAGTTTGTACAAGGCTTCGCCTCGGCTTCAAAGAGATAACGAGTAAAAACTAAGGCCAACCTCGGTGGACGCTTGGTGAGGAAAAGGGTTGAAAGAGACCCAGTCCTTTGGGGTTCCTCGACAGAGACGTAGTATCATGGGATCTGAACTCTAGTAAAAATTATCGTGTTCATATCTTGTGCTTGCTAGTCTTTATTTACTCATTGCTCTATTTGTTAACTAGCAAGGCTCTTTTATATTTAATTTTTGCAATCATAGATTGTTGGCTAGGTTTAATTTTTGCAGATCTATTTTTGTTGTTCTAAAGTGCCCGGATCATTCGGATAAACCCGGATATCTGGACCCTCAGATAGTCTAGTTTTCCTTTGGTTCCCAGAGTATCCGACTAAGCCCGGATAGTCTGGGCCCTAAAAGTTTAAACTGATCATTTTCTTCAAGAATTTTCAGATTGCCTATTTACCCCCTCTAGGCAACTTTCAGAAGCAAGTAGAAGAATTGTTGAAGAAAGGATACATTTGACCAAGTACCTCTCCTTAGGGAGCGCATGTTGTCTTTGTGGAGAAGAAGGACAAGACCAAGAGAACGTGTATTGATTATAGAGCCTTGAATGAGGTCACCATCAAGAATAAATATCCTCTCCCTCGCATTGATGATTTGTTTGACCAGTTACAAGGGGCCTCCGTTTTCTCTAAGATAGATCTCTAGTCAAGGTACCATCAGTTGAGAATTTGAGAGGAAGATATTCTCAAGATAGCTTTCACAACTCGTTATAGATTGTTTGAGTATCTTATGATGTCCTTTGGGTTAACCAATGCTCATATTTTCTTCATGAACCTAATGAATAGTGTGTTTATGGAGTATTTGGATAAGTTCGTAGTGGTGTTCATTGATGATATTCTTATATATTCTAAGACGGAGGAAGATCATGCAGCGCATCTATAATTAGCACTGTAGAAGTTAACAGAACATCAGTTGTATGCCAAGTTAAGTGTGAGTTCTGGTTGAACGAAGTGAAGTTTTTGAGGCATATCATCACTTCTACTAGAGTTGCTATTGATCTAGGTACAGTCAAAGCAGTTACTGATTGGGTACAACCTAAGAATACTACCGAGATAAGGAGATTTCTTAGACTTACGGGTTATTACCGTCGGTTCATTGAGAATTTCTCCAAGATAGCCAAGCCTATGACCAAGTTGCTTCAGAAGGATGAAAAAATTGTTTGGACACCCGAATATGAATAAAGTTTCATAGAGTTGAAGAAGAGATTGGTGTCAGTCCTAGTGCTAATTTTACTAGATCCTAAAGAAGATTTTTAGGTTTATTATGATGCCTCCCATCAAGGATCAGGATGTGTATTGATGCAAGAAGGAAAGGTAGTTGCTTATGCTTCTTAACAATTAAGACCCCATGAGTTAAATTATCCTACCCATGATTTAGAAATGACTGTAGTACTTCATGTTTTGAAGATTTGGTGTCATTATCTCATTGGAAATCAAACAGAGATCTTCACAGATCATAAAAGTTTCAAGTATATTTTCACTCAACTAGACTTAAATCTCCGTCAGAGAAGATGGCTCGAGTTAGTCAAAGATTATGATGTCAGTATACAGTACCACCCCAGTAAAGCCAATGTTGTAGCAGATGCCCTTAGCCGCAAGACCTATGGGAATGCTATTTCAGTTGAAAAAATATCTTTAGAGTTGCTGCAAGAATTTGAGAAGTTATGCTTGAATATCGTTCCAAGTGGATTTGTAGCAGCCTTAGAAGCTCAACCTTCACTGCTAGATCAGATCCATGAAGCTCAAGTGAATGATCCCTATATTCTAGGGGTTAAGGAGAGCATGAAGGAAGGAAAAGCTCATGAATTCATTAAAGATGAACGATGTACCCTATGGTATGAAAATTGTATTTGTGTACCAGATAAGAAGGAGTTGAAGGATCTAATATTCCATGAGGCCCATGAGATCCAGTATTCTATTCAACCTAGAAGTACAAAGATGTATCAAGACCTTCGAAAAAAGTTTTGGTGGCCTAGTATGCGCCAAGAGATAGCAGAGTATGTGGCAATATGTGATATGTGTCAAAGAGTCAAAGAAGAACATCAGAGACCTACAGGGTTACTCTAACCCTTAAGAGTGCCCGAATGGAAGTGGGAAGAAGTAGGAATAGATTTTAGAATAGGGTTGCCCAGAACAAACTCGAGATATGATTCTGTTTGGGTTATTGTCGACAGATTAACAAAAGTAGCTCACTTTTTGCCCATCAAGACTACCTACAACAGTAGTAAGTTGGCCAAAATATACATGGCCCAAATTGTATGCTTGCATGGAGTTCTTAAAAGGATAGTGTCAGACAGATGAAGTCAGTTCACTTCTAAGTTTTGGTAGAAGCTGCAAGAAGAATTGGGTACTCGTCTAAATTTCAGAACAACTTGTCACCCTCAGACAGATGGTCAGACAGAGAGAGTGAACCAGATTCTAGAGGATATGTTGAGAGCCTGTGCTCTATATTTTGGAGGATCGTGGGATAAGAACCTGTCCTACACTAAATTTTTCTATAATAACAGTTACCAAGCTAGTCTTTAGATATCCCCGTTTAAAGCCTTGTATAGAAGGAAGTGCAGAACGCCATTGTTTTGGGATAAGATAGGTGAAGGTTATGTCTTTGGTACCGATATCCTAAGAGAAGCTGAAAGTAAAGTAAAGATTATTCAAGATCGATTGAAGATTGCTCAGTCTAGATAAAAGTGTTATGCTGATAACTATCATCGAGACCTCAGTTTCGAGGAAGGAGATTTTGTGTACTTAAGAGTTACCCATTTTCGTGGAGTTCGACGTTTTTAGACTAAAGAAAAGTTGGCACCACGTTTTGTGGGACCATACTAGACAACCAGTCGAAGGGGAGAAGTTGCATATGAGTTGGAGTTACCCCCATCCATGGCAGATATCCACAACATATTCCATGTGTCTTAGTTGAAGAAATGTCTGCGCGTTCCCTCTAAAGTTACATATGTCGAACAAATAGAACTTTAATAAGATTTGACGTATGTGGAAATGCCTGCTCGTATTTTGGAAATCAGTGAAAGAAGAACCTGAAACTAGGATGTAAAGTTTTACAAGATTCAGTGGAGTAATCATTCTTTAGATGAAGCTACTTGGGAGCATGAAGATGAATTGAGAACCACCCATCCACACCTTTTTCCAAGCGCCTTTGAATCTCGAGGATGAGTTCTCTGTCTGGTGTTCTGTATCAATCGGAACTTCCGGCTCCGACCGGAACTTCCGATACATCGGAACTTCCAGCTCTAAATCAGAACTTCCGATTTGGACCTTCTGTCCAGAATTTTATTTTCCGCTGATTTTCGGTTTTTGCGCCCATTCACCCCCCCTCTGGTCGCTAGATTCGGTCCTACAAGTGGTATCAGAGCTTGATTAGGGTTTGCTATACCTTAACCGGTTCGAAACCCATCGTTGAGCGACCATGACATCTTCGGGGAAGGTCCCGTCCCTTGAGGCTTTTGGCTATGTTTACT
>KE373310.1:4981-16466 GCA_000418225.1 Zizania latifolia | reverse complement strand
ACTCATCTACACTTTGGTCATCATCTTCCTCTTTTGGACAACTTGATTTTGAGAGTTTTTTTGAAGGTTTTTCGTGCTGTTCCAGGCAAACCGGAACCGGAACTTCCGTTTTGAACCTTCTGTATGGCGTTCTGGATCAGTCGGAACTTCTGACTCCGTCCGGAACTTCCGATTTGAGTTCTCTGTCTGGTGTTCTGTATCAATCGGAACTTCCGGCTCCGACCGGAACTTTCGGTACATCGGAACTTCCGGCTCCAAATCAGAACTTCCGATTTGGACCTTCTGTCCAGAATTTTATTTTCCGCTGATTTTTGGTTTTTGCGTCCATTCACCCCCCCCCTCTGGTCGCTAGATTCGGTCCTACAATATAACATTTTGCTCGAGAGTCCGAGAATATCCTGCAAACAATAATCTTCTGCTTCATAATCCTGTCTTCGTCGAGATCTCGCTGAAAAAGGTCATGCTTGAAGTCTTAAACTTGTGATAAGCTGGAAAGAAATTGATCTTGAGTCTTTGAATAAATTGATGTCCTGTTGTTCGGACCTCTTGTGCATCCAGATGCCCATGAGGTCGAGGCCTATTGAGCTTTGCAAGCTCTCGAGGATTTTTAGTCCCGGGGACTCATACTTCAGATAGGGTGAGCCCCTAAGCGCGTGAGCCCTCGAGTGCGTGAGCCCCCGAGCATGAAGGTCTTTAGGCACGCAAGCCCCGAGTGTGGGACCCACTAGCGCGAAGCGTCTGAACCGTCATGGACTTCATCTTATTGCGGCAAAAAAAACACTTTGCCCTCGCATTTAATGCGTGCTTAGTGTGAAACGATTGAAGAGACGTTCCAGCCCTGACTGAACCACGTGCGAGGGCGGCCAGCGGAAAGAGAAGTGGAACCGTCAGGATACCTTTATCAATGTGGGCACGATGATCGAGGCAGCATCCCAATTGTGGTTATCGCGCCCCTTCTTCATGCGGTGGCCATGGAGGTATGTAAACCAATTCATTCACTCCCCGAAATGCACGCTGTTCATTTGAATCTTTTCCCTTCGCAATCGCCGGTCCTTCCGCTTTTCTTCTTCTTCGTTCTTCCATCTAGCTCCTCACCACCCAGCCTATCACTGCGACTGTGTCATCAATTACCGGAAGGCTCGCTGGCTATTCCAGTTCAAGCCGATGGCCTCCACAAGCCTGCCTCCATCTCCATCTTCTCTACCACCATCGATGGGGTGAGAGAAGTCAAAGATGTCCAAGGACATGCTATGGGACTTGGTGGCGGCCGGGTTCTTGCTAGAGCGGACGGTGTTGGGGTGGCGCTCGACGAAGGGAGAGGAGTTCCCGACACCGAACACCCATGAGATTGTTTTATTCAAGTCTTTCCAGGAACGGGGGCTAGGCCAACCGACGCATCAGTTTCTCTAGGGCCTCCTCCACCACTACCAAATTGCCCTCGGTCACCTCTCGCCTAACTTAGACCTCCACATCGTTGTCTTCGTGCATTTGTGTGAAGCATACTTGGGAGTGGATCCACACTGGAACCTCTTCTGGAACTATTGCGTTCTCTGTCATTTGATGGGGAACAACATGATCGGAGGGGTGAAGCTCCACCTTCGCCCTAGGTGGTCCGGCGAGTATCTATGGATGCCTGTTACCTCCTTGAACAAGGGGTGGAAGGCAAAGTGGTTCTATGGGGCAAACTACCCTCCGGCCATCGAGGCAGACAATAGCCCCAAGTCGGCATCCTTGACAAGCTGGGGCGATCAATGTTCCTCGACCGACAAAGATCAGGTCCGGGAGCTGGTCGACATGGTGAAGGGGCTCTAGGCAAGCGGGCTGACCGAGATCGGGGTTGCGGCCTGCTTCTTCCTGTGACAGATTTTCCCGCTGTAGGCCTAGGACAAGGCGGCCTAAGAGGTGGTTAGGTCCTTTGACCCTCGAGCTCTAGAGCCCGGGTGGATGCCCTGGGCTGAGGTTGCAAAATACCTCAACTCCTTTTTTACCAGGAAGCCAAGCTTCCCAAATGATCTCGGGTTCACGACATACTACGTCTCGAACCCACGACCGCGGGTGAGCCTATGAAATTCCGCTCTTCATTTTTTCCTTTGTTTTGTCCTTTGTTGTTGTCTTGTACAAATGTTTGACCACCCACGCGCGCGTGATGTGCCTAGCCACAGGGTAATGCTACGTACTTCTCGCAGGCGCTACTCCCCGAGCATCCTCGAAGGGTCGACCCACCTCACCGATGGCTGACGGGATGTGCTAATCTTTCCCTTCTACATCTAAAGCAGAAGGGGATTGAACTCGGTGGGACGAGCAAGCGCTCGAAGCCTACCAAGGTTGGGGTGGATGGAGCCCCAGTAATCGGCCGACGTTGGCTGATCCTCAGCGACGAGGAGCCAGAGGACGGGGAGGACAGTGTAATTTCTGAGGCAGCACTGGCCTCTCCCCGCGCCATTCTGGTGAAGGTGCCCAAGCGAGCATCTTCAAAATCTTTCTGCCTAACATCGAGGTAAGGTCAGAGTTGGTGCCTATGTACAGCCCTTTATCTCTGTTGCTAATTTGCATTTATATTGATCTGTTGGGTGGACGGGGTCGACCACCCGCTGGGACCGTTGGTGACCTCATCGCTCCTAGACGCCGGCACTAGTGTTGAGGCGTCGGGTACCAGGGAGGCTGTGGCAACCTCCGGACGAGGAAGGTGAAGCGGCCTTCGTCGATGTGGGCGCTATGGGCCCAGTCATAGCCTCAGGGGCCGAGAACGTCACTGTGGTGTAGGAGGCAATGGTCAATCCTCCAGCCATTGAGTCGGTGGCTGCTGTTGAAGGTGCGGCGATCGAGGAGGGAGCTGCCGATCTCCGTGAGGACACTGGTCTGGAGGCTCAGCCCCCTGCCTCGATGGCAGTGGATGGCCTCGAGGCAGAGGCTGGCTCGGCAGCCCTCAAAGTGGAGGTCGTAGCTCCTGCGTCGGCCCCAAGCACGGTGCCAGAGGCAGCTGCCCCTCTTTTGTCGTAGCTCACCGATGTAAGTCTCATTTTCCTTTTTGGGTTGTTTTTATCTTGGATCACTATTCTGACAATTTGCCTATGTTCTGTAGCTGTTTCGGGCGCAGTATGCACCGGAGATTGAAGCTCTCCACCGCGAGCGTGATGACCTCCTGGCCCGGAATGCTGAGCTTTTGCAGAGGGCTATCGTGGCAGAGACCTCCGTGGCCGGTGCCACGGTGACGGCCGAGAATGCCACTCATTTGGCAGAGGAGGTCGATCACCAAGTGGGGTCCCTGAGGACCACATGGAGGAGGCGGATCACCAAGCTGTGGCTCTAAGGACCACGGTCAAGGAGGCGAGGGAGGCTAAGAGAGCCGCTTGGTGGGCCCTCGATGCAGTGAAGGAGTCGATGGAGTCGTCTGCCGTTGAGTATCGGAGTCGTCTTGTTGTCTCTTTGCCTTAATCTTCGTTGGTCTTCTGTTTGTAGGGAGGTGTGACCAGGACTAGGCCTGAATCGGGGAGCTCGAGAGTGAAGCGGTCGAGGTTCACGCGGTGGTCGCGCGTCGTACTCACTTCTGGTTGAGGATGCTGAGGCAGAGTTCTAGGACAAGCTCGAGGGGTTCAAGACCTAGCTCCACCTCCTCGTGGATGAGGCGGTGAAGGCTGGGGCCGAACAAGCCTTGGTCTATGTTTAGGCCCACTTCCCAGCAAACAATATTCGGTTGCTGGGGTGCGGAATGCTCGCCAGGGTTACCGAGGAGGAAGCTACGGTGCTCTAGTAGGAGGTGGAGGGCATCACTGTCGTGATCGCCAGGGATCTCCAATTCTTGCCTCCTGAGAACCCTGCTACGTCCACCGAGGCCTAGGACCCTACCGTGTCATCTCCCGAGGATCAAGATCTTGCAGTGTCGTCTCCCGAAGCTCAGGATCCTGTGGCGTCGTCTCCCGAAGAGTAGTTGTGTACATCCCGCATCAAGTATTTAGTAGTGCTTAGAAAACAACTTCATGCTTTTGAGATCTTATGGTTCCTTTTTTTATGAAGTATGGATAAGTTCTTTCGCTGTTTGCAATTTTACACTTTAGTTGCACTTTCACCTCGAGGGACTTTAGGCCATATAGTACGCAGCGTGTGGCCCTTGGGCTACACACACACTTACTGACATCAGGTCAAACAAGACCCCGAGGGATTTATAGACTGGTTATTTTTTACTAATCCTTCGCATGCCCCAAGCGAGATTCTGAGCCCTCGATATAGCCATATAGTCTCGGGTGCAGGGAACTAATGCCGCTTATACACCTATCCTGACATGAAGCATCACGAGTTCTCAAAACCGCTCAGGACTTGAAGTTGAGGCCTTAGGACTCGAGCCCCCAAGGGACTTAGCTATTAGTCGGGCGCCGAGAGGGCGCAAACACCAACTCTTTTTTACTTGTCCAGTTGCTGATGCCAAAACCAGAGCAAGTCCATAGGGGCACAATCGTTTGAGCTAGACATGAGACGTTTCGCTTGACCCTTATAGGGCCCGAGCCTTGGCAATTGTGGTCAACGAAGGTAAAGAACATGATTTCACTTAGTGAAAAACTTGAACTTTATTTCATATAGGGTAAAGAATACATTGCTGAAAAAATGAGGAAGTTCGATTGACGGCATCCGTGACCCTTGACAAAATCGGGAATGGAGTCAGATCGAAGCCCTTTGATAGTGGCTCAACTCGTCACTGTTCCCTACTGGTCCGTCATCTCTTCGACTTCAGCCTGCTAATCTTCGTGCATTATGACATCCTCATGGGTCTTCTTGCACCATACCTTCCTTCGGGTCTGGCGCTTTCACGGTCGATCCTTCACGTTGTCCCTCTAGTCCTTGGCGTTGTCTCACCCATCCTCTTCCAAGCACTTGAACCTACGCCTATCCTTCCGAGGCCTCTAGTTGTTCTCCCTGGGCCCTCTGCGTCGCCGCCTTGTCGACTCAGAGCTGTGGGAGGAACTAGATCCGAGAGCCATGGTATAATCTTTGATGGACCCAGACAAGGGCCTAGTGAGTCGTCTGGCAAGACATCCTCTGGCATGCTCGGGAAAATCCTCTCGACATCGGGAACCTTGAGGAGGTGATTCCTTGAAGCTTTGACGGAGACGTCGGATGACTTGCTCCGCTACCTGATCAGAGAGTTGACCTAGGGCTAACTCTTGCACGGCATCAGCCAGGCGTTCCGCAGTTCGATCGTCCTTTTGTGGGAGGAAAGGATTAAGACTCTGGCTTGATGACTGCTCAGAAGTTAGAGCCGAGTCAAAAGGGATCAACCTTCCGAGCGAATTGGCCACGTATGTCATGTTGCCTAGGTCGAGCATCGTGCCGGGCTTGGCTAAAAGTTGACGTGGAGATGCCATCGGATCCTGGGGAAAGCGACGTGATTCCCAACCTGGTGTGCCAACTATCGCTGAATCACCGATCAGTCCACCCAAGGAGATACTTGAGGTGGTGATTAGATGTGTGTAAGGGAAGCGTGGCGCCTTTGAACCCGATGGTCGACTCTAGAATACAAGAGCCAAGGTTTATACTGGTTCAGGCCTCCTGGTGAATAATAGCCCTATGTCTAGTGTTTTGGTGTCTACTATGATGGTGGATCTTATAATACGACGCAATCAAGCTATCAAGGTTTGGGCGTCGAAAGCAAGAAAAATATGCTAAGTCTTGATGATGAGCTAGATGAGTTGCCTCTGGGAGCTCTCACCTCCTTTATATACTCAGGAGGTAAGCCTAACAATCTCAGGACTCTATCCTGAGTAGGACTTAGATTCCCTACCAAACTTGGGTACTAAATCCCTAATTACAAGGATTCTGGTATAAATAAACCTCTAGATATCATATCTGGAGCTTAACTACCCGATAAGGACTCTACTTCCCTTATCAGAATCAAACCCTTGTTTATGGGCCATACCAGATGGTCAATGCTGGTCTTGGCCTGTTCTTGGTCCGGTCTGATAAGCCCAACTGTGAGGCACCCGGAGGTCACATCCCCGACAGAAATAAAAATCAATTTTTTTTAAAAAAAAAGATAAAATTGCTTCCCACTTTATGGGCCGGCCTTTGGCCAGCCCATCTCCTGTGTGCCCCTGCCTCGGCCTAGCTACACCCCGTTGGCCCAGCCGCTTCCGCGCCCTACTAGCCCACAACGCCCATAAGGCCAGTTCCCTCCCTGCATCACTGACAAGTGGGTCCCACTTGTCTAGATTGCCTTCAACCTCCAGCCGTGCCTCGCTCGCACCCTAGCCGTGCCGCAGCCGCGCAATCCACCATCGCAGGCCGCCTCAGCCCAATCTGAGCTTGGTGTTGGCATCGCCGCCTCACCCCAGCCTTTTCCCCCTTAGATCTGAGTCCGGCCCATGCCCGCAACCACCTCCGCTGCGATCCTCACTACCGGCCATCTCTAAACCCACCGTGCCACCATATCCATGCTAGACTCTTCCGGCTGCTGCAATAAATGTGACCCCCGAGCCCCCCTCAGCCGATCCCAAACCCTAGCCACCGTTCGTCGTCGCCGCGTGCGCCTTCACCACTGCCACCTCTGCCCTGACTCCGATCGTCGATCACCATCGCTTCACCACTCACTGGTCACCGCTGACCCTACCATTGTCTTCGCCATCGTCCGCCAACCCTCAGCCACACCTCCGCTGTCATCGCCGGTCACCGGAGGACTGATCCCGCCATCGACCCAAGCCGTCGGTCACTTCCCCCTTGCCATTAGCCATCTCCCGTTGCTGCCTCTCGTCGTTGACCACTCCGGTGTGCTCCCTGCGCTTCGCTGATCCTGCTAGTGACCTCACCGCCAGTCACCGGGCCACCACTCACCAATGACCATTGGTCCCCGCGCACCGCCGCTCGCCGCCCTCGGCATGGCGCCGATGTGGTTGCCGTGTGGCCGCCGCATCAGTGTGACGTGCGTAGGCGTCGCCCGTGTGGTATCCACGTGCATGCCACATGGTACACCAGGAGCGCCGATGCCCCGCAGCCCCTGCTAATGCCATATTTCAGGATTTCCTTTAGAAAAATAATTCAATATTGCGTCATAATTCGATTTTAATTTCTAAAAATCCAGAACAGTGTTGTAATCTTTAAAAAATCATAACTAATTTATTTTAACTTCAAATTTAACCATTTAAATTGCATAATTTTTTTAAATTGAGCTCTACCCAATAAAAATACTTTCACACACAGAATGGTTGATCTTGTGTACTGTTTTTATTTATTTGTATTGTTGTAGTTTAGTTTTCGAAATATCTGAAGAGCATGTGTTCATTGAGGAAGCACTTGTTTTCATCCCTATGCAGCAAGGCAAGTCATCTAAGTCCTTCTATTGATCATGATTGAGCCTATGTTTAAAGCTATGCTTTACTTCAAAATTACATTTATTTTAGAATGTCATCGAGAAGGGTATAAAACCTGCTTGTATTGCCCCTTGTTGGATTACCCCATTCCTTGATTACCTTGGGACTAATAATTTGACCATAATTAAATCTTTATTATGATTTAACTGGAATGCCTAGGATTGCTTAGCCCTGCTTAGAAACTAGTGTCACTCAATTATGCTCATTTAATGCCACCCGTATCTTAATGCTGGTTTATATGATATAATGACTACTTGTCAACTGGTTTATGTTTAATTCCACTAAAACTTGACTAAGGTGGATTGTGAGTACATGGTTTTGCTAGTCGTACTCATGATACTTAAGGACCGATTCGCGAGCCACTGTTGAAATGCCGAATAGCATTTACCACAAGCCAGCGTGGATAATGGTCTAACCTATAGCCTAGGGATCCCAAGTAGACCATCAAGATCACCGGTAGCCCTCTACTCTTTGAAGTCTCTGCTATTGCTGGATTAGAGTGCTAGGGGCATCGTGACGGGACGTCTAGATGGATGGCCACCTGGGGTGTGAAGCATAGAGGATCTAAGTGAAAGGGTCTTATTATAGCTTTTTTCGAGGTACCGTGGTGACATATTGTAGGGCTATATCTTGTGGATAAAGTTGTGCACCTCTAATCAGAGTAAAACTATTCGAATAGTCGTGCCCATGGTTAAGGGTGAGCTGCGCAATGTTTTTCACGATTAGTTCCACTATTACTTTATTAATCTGATGTTTAATTCTGATGAACCTGGTTAGCTCTGGTTTAGAGTGGTTTGGTTAGTTTTGGGCCTAATGACTCTGGTTGGAGTTATTCAATGAATGGTTAATATTGTTTTAAGGCTTTCTTTAAATGTTGTTTTATGCAAAATTAGCCCTGTTATGCCTTTTTTTGTTACCCATGTGCATTATTACTATTTCGCTTAGATGGTTGTTGAGTATTCAAAATACTCACCCTTACACTCCCCCACCATCAGAAGAGGAGTTCATTGGTGAGGATGAAGGTGATGCCTTTTGAGCTAGGCCCAGTCAAGTCTGCCTGTAGAGTGGAGTCGCCACTACATCGATTAGAAGTTATTTATTATTATCATTAGTGTTTTGAGGTTCCAATGCCACCTCTGTAATAAAATACTCAATTTATTTCATCGTGAACAATTATGCTTTTGATTTTCAATAAATTGTCTATTGTGTGCCTCGGCTGATTCCTGGACGAGGGTACTTTTCCACACAATAAATCGTCAGGAAATAGTTAGAATTTCCGAGCGTGACATATAATTAGATTGATTAAGTTTGCTAGTTATCGGTGTAATATATTAGTTCTTATTCTTACATTGTGTTTCATAGTTTGGATTAATGTATTCGCCATCAAGTCAGCCTTCTAGGCTATATCGGCTACAGAGTGCAAGCTATCGGCTGCCGAGTACCTATCATTGGCTACCGAGTACAGACCATCGGCTGCCGAGTGCATGCCATCGGACACCGAGTGTACGCTATCGGCTACTGAGTGCCGATCATTGGCTGCCAAGTGCTGGGTGCCGACCATCGGCCGCTGTATACTGATCACTTAGAAGGGTGTAGTTGTGTGTTTTTGTCCTAATTTGTTTTTTGTTGAGATTTTCATTTTACCAATTAACTCTCATTCACCCCCCCTCTGGTCGCTACTCTCGGTCCAACAAGTGGTATCAGAGCTAAGTTAGGGTTTTCATCATACCTTAACCGGTTCTAAACCCAGTTTGTGACCATGACTTCCTCCGGCAAAGTTCTGTCCCTTGAAGCCTTTGGCTACACATACTGGAAGACTCGCATGCGAGCCTATTTATTGAGCCAAGGTTCGGACATATGGGACATGTGTGTTCATTCCACTTTTACCAGCCGACCTGTTGCTGAGCGTGATACTCTGATTTTAGTAGCTCAGCATGAGCACAACAACAAGGCGGTAAACATTCTCTTTTCTGGTCTTGGTCTAACTAAGTTTGAGCGTGTGAGTCATCTTGATGCTGCTCGAGAGATTTGGGCTACCCTTCAGGCACATCATGAAGGGACATCTCAAATCAAGGCTCGGCTTTACTAAACTTACTGGCGTGAGTACGAAAATTTTAATCAAAAACCCGGCGAATGTGTTGATGAGATGTTTGGTCATTTTCAATCGATCATCAACAAGCTTGATGTCAACAAGGCTGAAGATGTTCTGCTTGTTTCGGACCATGAATAGGCTCTTAAGGTTCTTCACACCTTAGATCCTAAGGTCTAGGAAATCAAGGTATCATCCATCGTCGAGAGTACGAGGTATGATACCTTGACAGTTGCAGAACTCTTTAGCAAGCTCAAAGCCTCCGAGGTGGATATTCAGTTGAGATCAAACCTCACTGGATCTGGCTCCAAAAGCCTAGCCCTTGCATCCACCGATGACAAAATTGCCAACCCCTCTAACAATTTTGCACTCTCTTCTCTAATGACCATTACTGAAGAGCAGCTTGACTAGTTAGGAGATGACGACCTCTGTTTGTTTAACAACCGCGTTCGACGCGTATATGACAAGAGGATGTCCAAGAGGCATGGCACAAAATCTGGCTGTTTTGAATGTGGTGACCCAAATCACTTTATTGCCGAGTGCCCCAAACGAAACAACTACTACAAAAAGGGCACCGATAGCAACTCCTTCGACTTCGGCAAGAACCACAACGAGCATCAATCCAAGGCGAAGTCCAAGACAAAGTACTTCCGGAAGGTCTTAAAGGACTACCGGAAGGAAAACAAGAGGAGGGACAAAGCCTTCCTTGCCGAGATTGAAGGACGCATCACCAACCTCTCTTCTTCTTCTGATTCCTCTTCATCGAGCTCAAGTGAAGAGGAGATCATCATCAAGAAAGGAAAGAAGAAGGACAAGGAGAATCCAGCCGGCCTCTGTTTCGTCTCCTACAAGGACAAGACCAAGACCCGACGACAGCCCAGCAGCAAGTCTCTTAAGAGTTTTTGCACCATGGCTCTTAAGGACAAGGACAACGACAGCAGTTTCAACAATGACGATGAGGAGATAACTCCTAGTGAAGTTGAGCTGTGCAATTTACTTAAAGAAAATAGTCGTGACTTGAAATATGAAGATAAATTGCTTAAGAAAGCTAAGAAGGAGATAGACAAACTAACAAACCAACTTCAGATTGCTAATAACAAAATTACTAGTCTAGATTCCTCTTCTTTATCTAATGATGTTGATTGTCCTAGCTATAATGTGCTTTTGTGTGACTTGACTTCGCTTAAGTCTAAGTACACCGAGAGGGTAGAGGAGAGGGACACCTTAGCTTGTGAGCTTGAGGATGTCCAAAAGGAGTTAGAGGAGGTGAGAGCTCGATCTTTATTGTTAGGAGCTTGCTCTAAGTGTCCTAAGCTTAGAATAGAGCTTGAGCAAACTAGAGCTGATTTGGAGAAGTGGTTAGCTCCCTCCATCACATGTGAGGACTACCTTTCTCTTAAAATGAAGCTAGCTGAAATGAATGCTGAAATTCAAAAGCTAGAAAAGTCTGCTCAACCAAATAATGAGTGTGAGGTTTGCCTTGCCTAGGAGGAGGTTATGTCCTCTTTGAGAGAAGAAAAAGCTTGTACTGAGAGTGAAATACCTATCTCCGGTAGGTGTTGAGTTGGGTGAGTGCCCGAGAACCTCAACTTGGGATGATCATCCAACAATTCAAGAGGGAAGATGGGTTCGGACTTGGGTACAAATATACCAAGGCTAATTTTAAGAGTGCTCTGAGTAAGGCGGTGGAGTGAAGTAAGATGAGCCCTAAAAAAATTCCTAAGACCCACACCACCAAGACCTTCCAAACTGATCGTCTAGGGATGGAGTGATTTATGAGAAACCCAAAGCTCTACCTAAAAGGTCTACCTGGATCCCCAAACCCAAAAACCTTCACACCATGTTAGACACTTTACTGAAAAGCTCTACATCCAAGACCACCAAACTCAAAAATCCTAAGCCTCAACCACATTCCAAGAAAATGACCTATCATTGTGAGTTTTGTAAAAAGGATGGTCACCTTGAGAAGTTTTGCTTTAGAAGAAAGCGGGTTGAGAGAGCTAGGACTGGCCGATTGGGTGGTCGGCAGGGAGCTCCTCGG
>KE373309.1:139178-151855 GCA_000418225.1 Zizania latifolia | reverse complement strand
CACTTTCCGTTTGGTTTTGACGGTTTTAAGCCGAAGCCATCAAAGCGTCCGGTGCCCCCGACCGTGCACCCGGATTGGGCCAATCCGACCCAGCGGCTCCTCTTCAGCCCCGTGGTTAGACCCCCGTGTACCTGAGTCACACCGATCAGCACCACACAGGATCAACCCTCGCCGCTTCAGCTTCACGCACCCGGATTGGACCGGACGCCTCCGCGACCCCTCTGCCCGACCGACGCCCGGCCGTGTACTTGAGTCGCACGACAGCTCCGTCACGGTCGAGTCTTCTCATCCTCTTCTTCATATCATCCTCAATCCATCGTCTTTTCATCATCTCCCCGGTTGACAAGCACTCATCACCTCATGGTGGCTACCATGACTCCTCAGGTGGTGGAACTTCTTCAACCTTAATTGTGAGCATTTATTTGACATGTTAGATTTTCTAGGTAAATAAAGCAATACACATAAACAAGGCAAGCAATCGAATGACCAATAACATCCTTGATGTAATTCAGATTTTTCCATGGCCGAAACAGTTCTTTTAAGAAATACATCATTTCTAACCTGTTTAACCATATGGATACCTCATATTAGAAATTTAGAATACAAAGCATAGTAGGCACTGCTGTTTTACATAACAAATCTAAATGAACTAAGAAAAGTTCCCAAACCTAAATAGTTGTTTGGTTGAAGGGATGATACGGGATATATTGATTCTATCTCCTGTTTGGAGTAAATTTTATATCTGCTTTCTTCAAAAACAAAGTTTTGATAGAAATATTCAACCTTCGAAAACAAAGATTTGATAGAGGAAAAGCTTCAAATATCTTTAAAATATGTTAACACTAGACATAGACACAGAGAGGATTGCTTCATACACATATCGCTGCAGACTAAATTCTGAAAATATGGCAGAACTATTTCGTAAAGTTTGTACACTATTAATTATTAAATACACATGTTATATTCATCTGGAAGAGAAGCAAAACAAGATGATAAACTCTCTTAACTAACTTGATCACATCGTGTGGCACAACACAGCACCAGCAATTCCAAAGTGTCCCTAAAAATTATTTCAAAAATAAATAAACATTCTCTTTCAACTTTTAGACTATACAACCTTCAAAAAAATTGATGTACTTTCTTGCACCTGCATCTCTAGAGTTGTCATCGCTCCAAAGATCCAGCCAGCATGTGTGTCCGACTAAGTGTTCGTAGGTAACTCGGATCTGTGCTGACAATTTTTTTTGAAAGAGTGGTTGTTCTCTTTTTCGCTATTGGATCTAAAATTTCAGAACCATCTTCAACAGACTATTATGGAAATGATTCTAGAACTAATTTATTCTGCTCTGTAACATGTGAAGCATGCACCTCCTTAGGATTTGATCTACTTTCACAAATCTCCTCTCTTATATATGACTTTCGATTCTTAGAGCCAAACCAGAAATCACTTTTATATGATCTATTTGAAGCATTCGGCGTAGCAATATTCATGTCTCTCTGTTGGCACAATAGATAAGTGAATAATAGATAGAAGAAAGAAACTGGGTCATCATAAGCTCATACCTAATTACATGCACATGAGGCTGCGGGCGACGGTGAAAGTAGCCTAGAGAGGGGGTGAATAGGCAATCTAAAAATTCTCAATTAAACTTGTTAGTTTAAACTTCTAAGGTCCGGACTATCTAGGCTTAGTCGGATATTCTGGGTACCGGATGAAAACAAAAATGTCCGAGTTCTGGATAATCCGGGTTTAACCAGCTGATTCGGGCACTACAGATCTAAAACAGAAATAGACTACAGAAAACAATCTAGCCAATGAACTTTAAAGACATGAATTCAATGAAACTTATGCTTGCTAGTGAATGAATAGATCAACAGTCAATAACAACTAGTAAAGGTAAAGATTGACACAATGTATTTTTCATTGAAGTTTGGATCCCAAGATCCAATGTCTCTATTGAAGAAACCTCAAAGGGTCGGGTCTCTTTTAACCCTAATCCTCACCAAGCGCTGAACACCATAAGCTTTGGTTTTTCACTAGGTTACCTCTTTGAAGCTGAGGCGAGGCCGTGTACAAACTTGTCCGGTCACCCACAATCCTTGGATGCTCACGGATTGACGCCTAGCCATTTAGGAGTGGTTACCTCCAAGAATAATGAATCCGTTGACGTGATCCAAAGCCGTCTGCTCAAGATTTCTCACGAAGAACGAAACGCACACAAAAACACCACAACTCCCAAGAGGATGGATCAACAAAGAACTCTAGGAGATTGGTGAAGCACTCTCAATCCAACTCTCAAATATCAATCAACATCAAGCACTAGGATGAGAGAAGAGAGAGAAAATGGCAAGGCTGCTAGGGTTTTGAAAAACATGTCCTGATTATGGGAGATGGGAGGTATTTATACCCCTTTATCAAAACTGACCGTTAGGGAAAAAATCACACTCTGTTCATCCGGATGATCCGAACTTAACCGGATGTTTTGGACTAAAAATTAATTGAAACAGAACAGATGTTTCAGACAGTCCGGCTTTCAACCGGATATTTCGGACCAAAAATAAATCCAATGAAATGTATTTTTGGATCATCCGAGCAAGGTCCGGATGCTTCGGACCATAGAATAAAATCTAATAGAAAGCGATTTTTGGATCATCGGACCAGAGTTCAGATGTTCCGACTCACAAAATAAATCCAACAGAACGGAATTTTCGGATCATCCGGATAACTCCGGATGTTCTGGGCTTCAAAGAAAATCCAAACAAAACAATGTTTTCGGATCATCCAGCCAAAACTCAGATACTCCAACGTGTAAAATAAATCAAATAGAACCAAGTTTTTGGTTACTCCGGACATATCCGGATTATCCGGCTTTGTTGGAAAAAACCAAATTCAACTTAGAAAAATTCCAAAAACTTTCTAAGAAAATTTTTCTTTGAGCACTTAGTTTTGAAACACTAATCAACGTATTCCCTCTTGATAGTATGGCATACCTAGACTGAAGATCATATGTAATCACTACTAAAAATCCTTTGATCTATGACAATTTGAGAATGACGATTCAGATTTTGGTCACTGAATAAGGTTAATTAATGACGATTCTACCTTGCTCGTCATGGATGTTGAATGTGGGCGTCAGCCCCTTCGTACAAATGTGACGAAGTAAAATTATTCGTCATATAAATTAACAGAGATTCGTCATAGAAGTGAAACTATACAGTTTCACCGTTCAGGCCCCACATCTCAGATAATGCTCTTTGTCATAAAAGTGAGTTTTTTAAAAAATTGTGCGGGATCTAGGAATCGAACACGATACCTGCTAGTTCAAAATCGAGTGTGCTTACCATTGGTCTACGTGATTGACGTGCATATAAATGGTAACGTTTTTTTTCTTATTGGATATTTCGTCTTTCATATGACCCTTTCACCGTGACAACGGTATGGTTTGCCACCAGGAACGAAATGCGTTACGAGGCCTGCTCAAATTTCTGAATTTTCTATGAATTTTTGAAGTATTCTGAAATTTTCTACCAATTTTTGAAGTGTTATGCCTTTTCAGACAATTAAAAATTAATACTGTTTGGTTCAGACTGCTCAAATCCAGGCCCATTCCCACCACAACAGGCAAATCTAGGCCCATTCACAACCGGTGTGCAAGCAGAGAAAAACACAAAAAAAGCAGCAGCCTTAGGATTTGAGCGCTTCACCTTTCCTTTGCAAGAAAGTGTCTCAGCCATTGCGCCTTTGCTTGCTTTGAGTTGCATTGCGATCCGATTAATCCTAATTTTTTGGGGGCCCTGAACATGTACAGGATAATTATTAAAGATCGTTGGGCCGTTGAAATCTCGATCTGTTGTTCCTTGGCAGTTCCTGGTGGGCCGCATCCACCAGCAGCTCAAGTCGAGGGCGTCGGCACATGGCCGTGTCGGTGCCACCACCGCCGTGTACTCCGCGGCGATTCTCGAGTACCTGACGGCTGAGGTCGTAGAGCTGGCCGGCAACACGAGCAAGGATCTCAAAGTCAAGCGCATCACCCCGTGCCACCTGCAGCTAGCCATCCGCGGAGACGAGGAGCTCAACACGCTCATCAAGGGCACCATGGCCGGCGGTGGCGTCATCCCGCACATCCACAAGTCGCTCATCAACAAGACATCCAAAGAGTGAAGAAATTATATGCGTGTAACTTATCCTTATGGTTGCTTGACTCGAGCTTAGTGACTGTTTTGCTGTTTTTGTCATGTCATCTCATATGTTTGTATCACAGTAATGGTAAACTGATTTGTTTCTCACTAGGTTTAGGTGTCTTCTATTAGTCTTTAGTGCCATAAATTTACTGATTCCAAGTGAATTTGAGTGAATTCTCTACTGCTTGTATGTTAAATTATCTGTCCTGAAGTATTCTCTGGATGCTTCATTCACATCAGTTTATCCTGTTAATGGTGTCTACTTCTCTACTATCACCATTCATAGCATGTAAGATATGTAATTTGAATTATATGCAGTGCCCAACAATCTTTACATGCTTAAGAATTCATAGATTTTCATGGTACTTCAATGTTTTGCAGCACAAAGGAAAGAATTCATAGCTAATTAGAGGTTTTTGTTATTGTATTCAGTAGATGGACAGAACTTGGATTCATGCTACTCGGTTCAGTGGTACCTACATGGATGGCGTTGCACTGTTCATGTCTTTTGTTCGAGATAGATTCCATGAGGACAATGTTATATTTTGCCCATGTCGTAGATGTCTGAATTGGTTTTCACAGAGTCAGCGTGAAGTGCATGACCATATCCATCTCTTTGGGATGTCATCTACATATAGTCGGTGGGTTCACCATGGAGAAGGATTTGATGCTGAGATTATGGAATATGCAGAGGATGCAAATGAATCTGATCAGCTAGGTGTGTTGGATTTGGATGAGCATGACAATGAAGATGAGGGTATGACAGAGATGCTTGCAGACCTATGTACAGCTACAGACCTATGATCTGTTCTCGACTGATCTATTTTTGATGAACCAAATAATGCATACGAAGATGAGGTCTCAGAACAGTTAGAGGTTGTTCCAGAAGGCAAGTAACAGATCATGCTTTCTCACATTATTTGATTTACTTGGACTACTCTAGCACTCTCAGCTTCACCTTTGTAGGTTAACAACATGCTCTAAGAAAACCAAGACCACCAACAAAGGGCACATTGCTAGACAATATGACAAAAGCTATGGGAAGAAGGTTGCCGATTCAAGTTGCTGCAGGGAACAAAATGCTAGAGAGGCCTATACAAGCTGCTAAGCTAGCTTCAGAGGCTAGAATTATCATTAGGTCCAACATACCTATCCTAACTCACCGGAAAAATTGCAAGAATGATGGAACCCATATGAAAGAATTCATGGGCAAGTTATCAGTAATTAAATTGATACCTTCCATATCTATTTGGTACCTTTCATAAGTCATTGTATCAAATGCTAAGAGCTAAATGCTAAGAGGGCCAGATTTATGGGTGATGGACTTCTCCAGACTAGGTTGGCAGTTGATGAAAAGGATAAGCCAACAATGAAAGCCTGCAGCAATCTACTCCAAACTAGGGTACGCCAGAGTAGATATTTGTTGAAGAACTACTTCATCGGTGTACCGGCTAATGAAGTCAGAATAACTTCCCCTGTTTTGAGTTTGACTGATGAGCAGTGGCTTGAACTCGTGGAGAAGTGGTCTAGTGCAAAAGGGAAGGTATGATGTGCCAAAAGACAACAACTTTTCTGTTCTATCTATTTTATCTGCAGTTTACATGTTTGCCTTATAGGAAGTATCTGAGAAGAACAAGCGCAACTGTGCTAAGGTAAGGCACCATCAAGCGACGGGATCTCGCAGCTACATCTCGCACTTGTACGTATATGTAAGTGCTAGCAATCTGGTACAATACATTATTTTCTCTTATCATGTTTGAATCCATGTGCATCTTGTATCTTATGAAAACATACATATCTATTTCCTATAAATTTGTGTAGATAGAAAAGTTAATTTTCCTACATTTCATGCTCAAATTAAATACAGAGGGAGAAAAACAAGGACCGAGAAGTGGATGCCGTGAAGATGTTCAAGGAATGCCATACCAGCAAGAAGAAGGGTATGACCGATGAGGTCTAACAGACAATTGTAAGTCCCTACATATGATTCCTGGATGGGATGAGTATATATGTCAATTTATATTCATATATGGTTGCTGGATGAGATTAGTACATGGAAAGGATGTTCATATGCTTATATGTTTTGTGTGGATGGTCCTATCTGTGCTTGTGAAATGGAAAGTTGTTCATATATGCTTGCTGGATGGGATTAGTACATAGAAAGGATGTTCATATGCTTACACCTATATATGCAATTATATGTTATGTGTGCATGGTCCAATCTGTGCTTGTCGAAAGGAAAGTTAATGGATATGTGATATGGCAAGTCAATGTAAATTCTATTTAAGTGCTTACACATATATGCACCTATATGTTTTGTGTTGATGTTCATATCTTTGCTTGCGACATGGATTCTGTATAATTAAGTTATCCTTTTTGCACCTTTGTGTTGTAGAGTATCGTGGAAAATATGTTGGTCCAGCCTGATGAAGGGTTAGAGACACCAATATCTAGTACTGAAATTGTTTCTAAGGTTCTCTCACAAACCAGTGCCGCTTCTACATTCCTCAAGAATGTTGGTCTTGAAACACCAGGAGCAAAATCTGCTGCATCAGCTACAAGAGAAACACAACTTCGGGAACAGCTTTAGGCAGAGAAGCAACGGGCTGATCTACTTCAACAAGAAGTCAACACCCTAAAGAAGAATGCCGAAGAAACAGAAGAATCAATGGCCAAGACCCAAGAAGTTGTGCTCAGGATCCAACAAGAGATGGAAGAGTTCAAGAAGAGACAAGAAGCTAGTGATCTGATACTTCAGCGCATCTTGAGCCTGAACCCAGGTAATAAACAAATTTATTTTGTTTGTTCCTGCGCAGTGCTATTTTCTGTGAACTTGTAGTTCCTATGATGTGAACCAATGATGTGTGTGAACTTGTGGTTCTCGTGTTTGGGAACATTTGGTTGTATGAACATTAAGTTTGTGATGTATGAACTTACATTTGTGCTTGATGGATTGGAGTGCTTTTTGTGGAACCTATGTATGAACCAATGTTGTATGAGTACAAATGAAATTTTGTGGAGCTCAGGCCGAGCCCAAATGTTACAGCCGCTGCATTTTCATATTCATTAATTTTCTATGATGAAAAACAAACATCATTACGTAAAACCCACTACGTCATCGCATACGTGCCGCCACGTCATCACACATGTGCCGCCATGTCATCATACACGTTCTGCCACGTCGTCGCACACGTGCCGCCACATCATCGCACACATGCCGCCACGTCAATGCACACGAAAACGCCACGTGTCAACCAGGAAATCATACACGTGTCAACATCTTCATCGTACACGTGTCCGCTAGATACGCCGGCTGATACAGTTCAGTGACAGGGGCTAAATCGTCATGTTTGTAACCTTATCTGTGATAAAATAAGCTAAATAATCACAGTGCAACAAATGTGACGCGACAAAGGTGACGACCATAATTTCATCATACGTTCGTTAGAGATTTATGTCAATGACGATATTGGCATTTACTATGACAAAAGTGATTCGTCTTGGATGTGGATTTTTCTAGTAGTGAATATAAACGTTTTGCACATTTGAGCCTAAATAGTACTAAAAGAGGCGATTTCTCCAAATTCGAATGAATTGCAGAGCCACTTTGATTTTCGATATCTGCATTCATCTTAGCAATAATATTAGTAGCATTTGATCGCTATTGTCATTAACACACCAAAACAAATTAGGAGCCTAGATGCATCAAGATGCACTTTCAATCTCCCATTTTTGGTGATTGATGACAATATGATCAAAGAAGTGATAATAATTACAAATAAGATGAATATTAACATTGAAGCTCCCCCTAATGCATGCATCATCATAAAATAGTAAACTCAAAGTAGAACGCATTTAGGACATAAAGGTGAAATGAACATAATTAAACATAAAACATAACGCATATTGTCCATTACATCCTAACATCCATGTCAAAACATAAAAGTAAAACATATTATAAACCCATTGTTTTTGACACGGATTACAAAAGTGGAACCAAAAAACTGAGAAATCCTAAGAGCTAAGCAACAACAATGACTTATTTGACTTTTCTCCCCCTTTGACATCAAAGACACCAAAAAGAGAGAAAAACAGCAAACGGCTCACTCAGAGTCATCCTCACTCTCACCATCATCGTCACCATTATCTTCTTCAAATAATGATGATGACTGCTACGGAGGCTGCTGCTGGGACAACCCTGCTCTGAATCCAAAGAAGTGGGCATAGGGGTCAGTGTAGTCAGCGAAGACGTTGGGGTCATTCTTCTCGTCAGAATCAGACAATGGCTCCATGGGAGGATGGCCTGATTCCTAAAGCAATAGATTGATCGTCTTGTTAAGCCTCTCATCCTCCTTGGCTCGCCGCCGATTGCCATTCCGGCACATCGTGAAGATGGCCAAAAGGATCCTTTTGATCGTGGAGCTAGAGGGACTGGACTACAGCGTAGAGCTCTAAGGAGCACACTAAGAACCAGCAAGAGGAGGTAGAGCTGTTGAGGAGGACTGCCCTAGAGGCGCTCTAGAAGTCGGTGCCTGAGGAGTGTACCCACGGTGCTCTGCCTCATGTAACATCTTCCGGCGAGTGACCTAGTCGATCATGAGCTGGATGTATAGAGTGTACACACAATTCTTCGTGGGAGACACTGAGGTGTTCTAGATCTCACTCCAAAGAAAACGAGACACACTAAACACTCCTCGGTCCTCCCACATGATCAACAATAGGTTGCGGGCATTGCCCATCAACGATGATGAGTCCTCGAGTTTTGGCAGAAGGGTCTTCCTGAATAGGCTGTTGAGCACTGAAAAGAATAGGGAGAGACCCTCTGTCTTGCCTCCAGCAAAGGAACCTGGCTCATACAGAAAAGGCACTGCATCAGCTCCAAGCACGGGTTCTTGATCCAACTGGAAGGCTATGAGATCATTGCCATCTAGTCCAAGAATAGCAGCGAAGTCACCGAGAGTGACCTCATACTGAACTCCCTCCAGCCTCCAATAAAATGATGGCTCTTTGTTGTCCATGGTCTTGAAGAGAGTGGAGTAAAACTGGTAGATGGCTTCTTCACACCAGTTCTGCTTTGTCTCCATGAGGCCATAGAGATTCTTAGCCTAGCAAATACGGATCACCTGATTAAATACTGGATTGTTCTTTTTCTTCATAGAAGCCCAGTTGATCCACTGTATCTCAACAACTAGATGCCGCTTGGGCAGCATGACACTCTTGTAGCAGTCTTGCTGGAAACCTGAGTGGAATCTATAGTCTGAGGCATCTCTTACATAGTCCTAGGGATCCTGATTTCTCTCCCTCCCAGCCTCAAGAGTCTGCCTCATGTAGTTGACCTCGGATCTTGGTTTGACCCCACTAACCTAAGGAGGCTCTTGAACTTTTCTCCAGACAAGCTGAAGGATTTCTTCACTGTGGCTTGACTCTCCAGAGGCAGGCTGCTTCCCCTTGCCTTAAGGTAGAGGAGGAGGCCGCATAGATGAGGCGGCGGGAACTTGAATGCCGATGTCTAGGAAACAGTGATCTCGAGATGCTAGCCGCTTGAAACGGCCTCTTGAAGCTTGCGGCCCGGCACCGGAGACTCGAGGAGGAGAACCCCCGGTGTCACTGTCGTCACCGGAAGTGTTCTTAGGGTCGTGCCTGGCCTTCTTATGCCTTTTGTCAGACATGGCAACAACTTCTACAATGCAGTAAGGAATCAAAAGTTAAATCAAGGATATAATCAAGGAATGAAAATTTTTGAATGTAACCTAACCTGGAACCTTCGGACTTAACTGGAGCCTCCGAGACCTGGACTATCCGGATAGGACCATAACATCCAGGTTCCACAAAGTCAAAATCGATTGATCTCGACAATGTGGCTAGGGAACATCACAACAACACATCTAGGACCTATTCTAGCCTAAAGGAATCAAGACATAATCAAAGAATAGAGGGAAAACCGCCAACCTAAGGCAAAAACGGGGAATACCTCAAAGACAAACTTGGAGAAGAAGAGAAGACGATCGGCACTTATGAAAGGGTCCTAGGCTCCCCCTCAACGGATCCCATGATTCCCATGGTTAAGTTCTGAGGAAAATCGCTTGAGAAATCGAGAGTTAGAGTGAGGGAGAAGAGATGAAGTGAGGAGGAGAGAGAAGCTCGGAGGGTTCTGGATCCCTTGTATAAAGCCCGCCCCAGATACTCTGAGATGGTCCGGAGTATCCAGAATTCTGGGCAAGCTGGACTATCCGGATGTAGTCGAATGAACCGGGTGCACCAAAATGAACTTCAAAAAGTCCTAGGTCCAGAGCGTCCAGGTTTAGCCGGATGATCCAAAACCTCCAGATTTCTAACTCACAGGAATCCAATGAGAGACAAATACCATGAACTTTGGGGCTTAATAATAGTATTTTACCACAGATATTTAAGCATGAATAAACATAATTTAAACATGACATAGCACATATGAATCATAAACAAAAATATGAAGATTTTACATTTATTTAAAATGTAGCCCATTTCAAATGAAGAAGGCAATTAATTTACCTTCTCATATCCAACATGGGCAATTTATATACAATGTATCAAGCTATGTTGCAAGAATCAAGGATATTCAGTTTATTTCTTAACTCACAAAACCAATGCTCATCTATGGGTTTGGTAAAAATATCTGTAAGCTGTTTATCTATTCTCACATGGGTTAGGCTAATATCTCCCTTGATCTTATGGTCTCTCAAGAAATGATGGCAAATGTCGATGTGTTTGGTTCTTGAATGTTGAACTGGGTTATTGGCTATTTTAATGGCGCTCTCATTGTCACACAATAAAAGAATTTTGGTGACGTTGTGCCCAAAGTCTTTCAAGATTTGTTTCATCCAAAGGAGTTAAGCACAACATCTACCGGCTACTACATATTCGGCTTTGGCTGTGGATAAAACTACATAATTTTGTTTCTTAGAAGACCATGAAACAAGTGATCTTTCAAGGAATTGGCAGGTTCCGGAGGTGCTTTTTCTATCCACTTTGCAACCGGCATAATCGGAGTCCAAATAGCCGATAAGATCAAATGTTGAGCCTTTCGGGTACCAAAGCCCTAGGTTTGGAGTGTAAACCAAATATCACAAGATTCTTTTAACAGCAACCAAATGACATTCTTTTGGTGCAACTTGAAATCTTGCGCACATGCAAACACTAAGCATTATATCGGGCCTAGATGCACATAAATATAACAAGGAACCAATTATGGAATGGTATATCTTTTCATCGACCTTGGTTCCTTGTTGATTTAAATTAAGATGCTCGTTGGTTTGCATGGAGGTCTTGATAGGTTTAGCATTCTCCATGTCAAACTTCTTGAGCATATCTTTAATGTACTTTGTTTGACTGATGAATGTGCCTTCTTTGAGTTACTCGATTTAAAATCTTAGGAAGAACTTCAACTCCCCATCATTGACATTTCATATCTTTTGGTCATTATCCTACTAAATTCCTCACAAAAATCATTATTAGTAGAATCAAATATAATGCCATTAGCATATAACAAAAATCATCATTAGTAGAATCAAATATAATGCCATTGATATATATTTGACAAATAAAGAAATCATTATTAAAATGCTTAGTATAGAGGGTAGGGTCAGCTTTGCCTATTTCAAAACTTTTTTAAACAGAAACTCCCTAAGGCATTCATACCATGCTTTAGGTGCTTGCTTAAGCCTAATGAGTGCCTTTTAGACTTTGAACACATGATTTGGATATTTGAAGTCTTCAAAGCCTGGTGGATGCTCCACATACACCAATTCAGTTATTGGTCTATTCAGGTAAGCACTTTTCACGTACATTTGATAAAGCTTGAAATCATAGTGAGTAGCAAAGGCTAATAATATTTGAATTGACTCTAGTCTAGCAACAGATGCATACGTCTCACCAAAATCCAAACCTTCTATTTGTGTGAAGCCTTGAGCCACCAATCTTGCTTTGTTCCTTACGACCACGTCGTGCTCATCTTGCTTGTTGCGGAAGACCCATTTGGTGCCGATCACATTTTGCTTCGGTCTTTCCATCAATGTCCATACTTTATTTCTTTTGAAGTTGTTGAGTTCTTCTTGCATGGCCAACACACAATCCACATCTTCAAGAGCTTCTTCTACCTTGATAGGTTCCAAAGAGGACACAAAAGAGTAACATTCATAAAAATTTGCTAAACGAGAACGAGTTGTTACTCCTCTTAGTAGATCACCAAGAATATTATTCACGGGATGGTCTCTTTAGATGTATTGATGAATTCTTGTAGGACCGAAAAGGTGACCAGAGGGGGGGTGAATGGGCGCAAATTAAAAATGCAGTGGAAAATACAAATGCCCCCAAAACTTCAACCAATGAGAATATCAGCCTTGCAAGTGACTCAAGAAAGCTCAGCACAAGATTGTGCGATAAAGATCACACCAGGCAAGCTGATATCTCAAAACCTCCTCAAAAGCACTCTTCAAGAATAACAACAAGTATTCAACTCA
>KE373309.1:86933-116633 GCA_000418225.1 Zizania latifolia | reverse complement strand
AAAAAAAGTTTGGTATTTTCTCCAACACAAACTCGGGCGTAACATAGATATTTTCTCTCCAAACTCAATGTTGACCCACCTTGAGTTTGAGGGGGGTGCTAGAGTATATGCTAGTGTATTTTCCTCTATTCTGTAATATCCCATTGTATAGTGGGTCTTTGTACATATTTTTCTTCTTCTGTTCTATATATGTTATATATGTGTAACTTTGGTATTTTGCCCCAAATCAGTATTTATGTTTTCTAAGTTGTGATATGCATCCACATACCTTGCCTTTTCCCCCTTTGTAATTTACTTTATATTGTTTATTTATTTGTTTACATTTGAAAACTTTCAGATTGCGTTTATTCCATTCATCACTACTAGTGATCCTGACTTAGGGTCCGTTTGGTTAGAGAACAAAGCTGGATGGGAGATGGCCATCCAGTTTTTTTAGGATTTGGTCACCCAGTTTTTTGTTTGATAGGATGGATGTGGCCGCCTAGTTTTTTGTTTGGTTGGATGGATGGGGCTACCCAGTTTTTTGTTTGGTTGATGGGCGAACCTGGATGAGCTGGGTACAGTCACCTCTTAGGGTAGAAGATAATATTACCCTCATAATTGAGATGCCACAAGTAAATAATCAGCAAACAAATTGTTTTCATGGATGAAACTAACAAGCTAACAAAATATTAAGAACTACGTTTCAACGTAGTTCACTGAAGCAAACAAGGACTCTTAACAAGGATGTTTAAGATCATTAAAAAGCAAGACATATTCTGAGTAATAAACAATAGTCTCTCTTACTATAAAACATTGCTCACACATTCTCAATTTTCGACCTAACTCACACATTTCACTTCAATTCATCCAAAATGACATCATCCAAGGTTCTAAGCATCTTTGAATTTCGATCTAAGCTACACTTTTTACTTCAATTCACCAAAAACAACATCGTTCAAGGTTCTGACCTAGTGTCCCCAATGTCCTCTTGGACCACCACCGGCTTCTTTTCTGCCTCTACATGTGGCTTCCTCTCAAACCTCCTATGTATGCGGATCCAGCAGCGCTGCTGCCACGGGGGCGGCCATGGGCACAGCCTTGCCCTGCGGCCGCACGTTGAAGTCGGTCAGGATCCCCTTGATGCCTTCCATAGATCGAGGTCTCGCGCGGGCAAGACAGTGGCTGCGGAGATCGCGCCCTCGCAGGAGCGTGGGCCAGACAGTGGCTACGGAGATCGCGCCCTCGCTAGAGTCCTGCGAGAGCGCAGGGCTGCAGGGGTGTGGACGGTTGGGCTGCGGGGCCCTGGTGAAGTGGTGGGGCGGACTGGGCCGGTCGCTCGGCCCAGGCTAAGGGGAATTTAATTTATTTTTTTTCTTTTTCTTTCATTTTCTATAGGAAAAAGCCCTCCGAAAATTAGAAAAATAGGTTTTTAGCTCAGAAAAATTCTAGAAAATTTTAATCCCTTTTTAAATACTTTAACAAAAATTTCTTAGCAAATTTTTTATTTAGAAAATTTTCCCAAAAAATTTATTTTAAAGAAAACTTTCTTTTTCTTTATTTTAAAATCCTATTTTCATTTTCATTTATATTTTATATTTTTATTTTTCTTTGTCTAAAAATTTAGGTTGTGACAGGCACTGAGCGATGATAGCACTACAGGCTGCCACGGACGTTGGCTGCCCTTATCCGCCCAAATTTATTAGATGGATTCATCCAGCATATTTGAAAAATATTCCTTTTGCTGGCCGCCTCTGCCACTCAATCAAACGCTTCTAAAACCTTAGTGGCCATCTTCCATCCGGTGAAAGTCATCCAATCAAACACATCCTTAGCAACTACAGCTAAAGCATTGAAGATTCTTGAAGCTTGTGGTTCGGATTTGATTGAATTGGGTGTCCCCTACTCTGATCCATTGGCCGATGGTCCTGTCATTCAGGTACCCTGCGAAGCACCTTTGCTATTGTTTATATGATATTTGGTGGTGTTTGTGTGTCTCAGCTTATGGGTTTTATTTACCTGTTTTGTTGCATCATTTCAGGCTTCCGCTACACGTGCACTAGCAAAAGTCACCACATTTAAAGATGTTATCGATATGGTAAGGAGGTGATACCTGAGCTGTCCTGCCCTCTGGAGCTTTTCACGTATTATATAACCCGATTCTGAAGCGTGGTATCGCAAACTTCATGACTGTTGTAAAAGAAGCTGGTGTGCATGTAATGCCTTAAAAATTTTGTAACATGAATTTACCGATGCACTCATGCATTCATCCAATGAACTAATGGGGCTGCCATTTCTTCTATTGTATTTTAATTTGGACTAACATTAATTTAGACACTCATGAAATTAAACCTTGTACTAGGGCCGCCTTGATATTTCGGTGGCTTGGAGCGAAACTAAAATCGGGGCCATTAAACAGAAATTTTAAAATATTTATATATCAATTGCAAATACAATTTGTATGTGCAACATATATTATTACTATACCTACTGCATACATACCTAGAGGGGGACATGGTTTCGGGGGAGGGGGGTGCCCTGCTCACCCTGCCTTAGGGCTGGGCCTAATAATAACACAGAAAATTTACACTATTGATCTTTGTAAAGAGTTTTATCAGACTCCCACCTGTAGGTTGCCGTTATGTGTACATTCTCGCACATCATTGTGTAGTCTAATCTTAACAATATGGTACTCATTGTAAAGGCATCTTTTTTGCTATGGCTATCTTTTTTGCCATGGCTATCCAGTTTCTTATGTATTATTGTGTTGCAGGTCTTGTGGTACCTGATGTTTCTTTGGAAGAGACAGAAATTTTGAGGAGTGAAGCTGCCAAGAACAAGCTAGAGCTAGTAGCTCGTCTCTCATGATACAAACCATTTTAAAAAGCTCTAATCTTATTTGGTATTGCTTTGTTGTAGTTATCTATATCTGAATAACTAATTTTTTAGTGTATGGTCCTGAACTTCTATAATTCCATTCTTTTCGTTTTGGAGACACAAGTTTTTTGTTTCCATGTGTTAGTTGCAAACATAAATATTGTCTGCCATTTGAATTTTTGTGTTGATTAGGAAAGAACAATGTTTATTGTGTCTGTCTATGTAATTTGAGTTCACATTATTTTGTTACGTCACTTCAGTTATTGAATATGATCTATTTTGTACGAATGCCTATAGGTGCTACTGACAGCACCAACTACACCAACAGAAAGAACGGATAAAATTACAAAAGATTCTAAAGGATTTATTTATCTTGTGAGCTCCCATAACTTTTAACTATTTTCTAATATTTTTGATCCTATTCTCATATATCATTTTTCTAGATGTCTGTAATTTTGCACCTCAGAGACATAAGTGGTCGTCTAACTATAGACCAAAATGATCATGCAGCTGTACTGACCTTGAACTAAAAGATATCCTGAAAAAGCAAATTATAATTTGAAAAGATTGAGGGACCTCAATTTTTTTGCCTGCTAATTTGCATTAACATTTTTTACTATAGCTAATTGTACCAATTCTCGAGAATCTATTTGATGATAGCAAATTTAGATTCATGATGGGGCTTGTTGCTAACTCCTCTGTTATTCGGGTAAGCACTGTTGGAGTTACAGGTGCACGCACAAATGTCAGCAGCAAGGTGCAGTCTCTTCTTCAGGATATCAAGCTGGTCTGTATCCTCCTTTGTAACTACCTAGTGAATTGGTGTTAGCATATGCTAAGTGATTTTGAAAAAGGATTCAAGGATGCTTATAGGACATTTTCATTTCTAGGTCACAGAAAAAAGCTGTGGCTGTTGGGTTTGGTATATCGACTCCAGAGCATGTGAAGCAGGTAAATCATACTCAACAACTTTATGCTGAAAACAGTATATGTTATACCCCAATTCTTTGCATGGCCTCTGTTACTTCGTTATTTGTACTCTGTGCCACTGTGCCTGCAGCCGCGGTAAGGCAAAGGATGCAAGCTAGGTGGCTTTTCAAGTCCGCTGTCAAATCCTAGGGCTTAACCCTAGACAGGCGGTGAAAGCTTGTAATACAGATCGCAGGATGGGGTGCAGATGGTGTGTGATCATTGGGAGCGCTATGGTGAGGCAATTGGGTGAAGCTGCTTCTCCTGAAGAAGGATTGAAGAGGCTAGAAGAGCTGGCCAGGAGCCTGAAGGCCGCATTGCCCTAAACAAGCAGTTTCACGATAAATGAAAATACAGATAATCTTTTTGTAGTCTGGCTTGAAGGGTAGGATTGGGAAATTGACATACTCTGTATTGAAGTTTTCGGTTTGTTGTTGTCTGGTGAAAACAATTAAATCCTTGTGTTAAATGCTCGAATGAATAAATCAAGGTAAGAGGATAAATGTTGCAAAATATTCCTAGCACTATTTCCCTTGCATGAAAGATTGGTGCAAACATCGAATAGTGGATATAAATAAGGTCGTGATCAGGTATGTCTGAATGAATCGGCCATTTGCAAACCAGCAATTTAACAAGGTGAGCGCATTCTGTCAATGGATCAGGCGGCATGTTCTTGGTTCTGAAACGACGTTGCTCTTGACTGTATTTCCTTGCTCTAATCCGCTGGAAATACCAGTTCCCTATGGTAGTCTCGATTTTCTTTTCACAAATACTTCATCGTGTTTATTTTTTTTTTAAAAAGGCAAAAATATTGTCCTGCTTGATTTTGAAAGCAGATAGTTTGCTGGAGATGCCAGCTTACAATCAAACCAAACCAGATCAATATTCTACCTTCAAAAAGCTACCATCAGCTACGAGCATCATCAGCCAACAAGTATATTAACCCGAGTTGTGTGATACATCAAGACACTACCAACATCAAAAGTTCAAGACATCCAAAAGTACCAGCTAGCATCAACTAGGTTATCCTATTTTTTCTTATCTATCTCCAGCCCTGCACAAAACCCTTTTCCAGTCAGCCATTGGTTGTATTGCCATCGTCAGGCAGCCTACTTTGGCGACCTAGGACGCTTCTTTGTCTCTCTGCCCTTGTCATCTCTTGAAAGCTTACACAGAGCAATTCTTGCCATCTTGAAACATCCTCCCTGAGACACGCCGGAGCCAGACCCCTCCACTGCCACATTAACGAAAGCATTTTGCAAATTAAGGTTGAAACATTAGCAAGGCGAAAGTTGTTAAAAACAAAATCATTGCGCGTAAGCCAAGCACCCAGCATCCTGTTGCCAAGATCCCCAACAAGACAGTTTTGTTCTTCTCACTAGTTCTACAGTTCAAAACTTCAAAGATTCCAACGTCAGAAGGAGTTCTCCTCCATTTGAGTGCATCTCTGACAAAACTCCAAAGAAATTTTGAAGGAGGACAGTGAAACATCAAATGATTCACCGTCTCCAAATTGCCACATAGTTACTATTCGGATTCCCTTGCCACTTTTTCATCTGCAACTGATCCCCCACCCGGATCCTACCTTTAAGTGTCAACCATAGGAATATTTTTACTTTCAAAGGTACCCCACATTTCCAAACATGCTTCAAATCACCATCACACACCCCTCAAAAAGTCAGCATTCTATATAAGGATCTATAAGAGTATCCTTTCTTATCTATGTCCCAGACAATTTGATCCGGATCATCCAAAATGTGTACCTTTGACAGTAGGTTTTTGAGGTCGTTCCATTGCATAGCTTCTAAAACACTCAGAGATCTCCTGAATTGTACAGTCCACCCTTCTACATAAACCTCTGCCACTGATATGTTAGGAAGCAAGCAAATATCAAACAAATTAAAATACATCACTTTGAGAGGAATATCTGCAACCCATACATCTTTCCAAAAAAGGACTTTCATTCCACACCCAACTTTATAACTACAACATCTCTGAATCCAACTCTTAATCTTTTGCCAGCTATTCCAAAAAAGGATCCATTTCTATACTATTTTTGAAATATACTTCTTCTTAGATTATATTTCTTCCTCAATATATCATAACACAATCCCTCATAGCCCGCTTCTATTCTAAAAATCCATTTACCCAATAAAGCATAGTTCATGGCCCTAGTATCCAAAAACCCTAGCTCTCCAAAATCTTTAGGTAAGCACACAGATTTCCAACTGATCATATGATATTTCCTTTTCTGCCCTAAGCCATCCTAAAAGAATCTTCCTCTGATACTATCAATTTGATGATGAATTGACTCTAGCAATAAAAATACTCCCATTGCATACATAGGAATACTACTAAGGCATGAATTAATCAATACCATTCTTCCACCATACGATAGATATCCACATTTCCAGGTTGATAATCTCTTTTCTACTTTTTCACAATTCCAGCAAGTTCAACTTTATTTGGTTTAGAGTTATTGATAGGCAAGCCTAAATAGGAAATTAGGAAGGACCACACCTTACAGTTGAAAATCTCTGTAACTCTTCTAGCCTCTTCATCTGGCATGCCTACTACAAACGGCTCACTCTTCTGATAGTTAATCATCATGCTCGACATCTCTTCATAACAGTAAAGTAGGAATTTCATTGTAACAAGGTTCTGCTCAGTGTACTCCATCAGTAAAATGGTGTCATCTGCGTATTGTAAATGTGTCAAACCACTCAGAAAGAGATGAGGGACTAATCCAGTTAGGTGTCTAGTCTCCTTGGCTCTCTGTAAAATCTCAGATAATGCATCCCCTACCAAGCCGAACAAGAGGGGAGACAAAGGATCTCCTTGCCTAACCTCTTTATAAGTTATAAAAAATTCTCCTACCTCTCCATTGATATTAATAGATATTCTACCACCCTCTACCACCTTTTTAATCCATCCAATCCATCTGTCATCAAATCCCTTTCTTTTTAGGACCTCAAACAAAAAACTTCACTATACCCTGTCATAAGCCTTCTCAAAATCCAGTTTCAAAATTAACCCTTTTTGTTTCTTAACTCTCATCTCATGCAGGACTTCATGTAGTGTCACCACACCCTCTAATATATTCCTCCTAGGGATGAAAGCAGATTGACACTGATCAATCACTCTGTGGGCCACCTTAGTCAGCCTAAAAGTTAGAACCCTAATGATGAGTTTAAAACACACATTCAGCAAGTAGATTGGTCTAAATTGCTTTATTGAGCAGGCCTCTTTGACTTTAGGGATCAGCACTATCTCTCCAAAATTGATTCTTGCAATGTTTAACTCATCCACAAACAAATCATCCAACATTTCTTTAAATTGTGCCCTATATTTCTGCCAAAAAGCTTTGATGAAATTAACAGTGAATCCATTTGGACCTGGAGCTATGTTGGCTTTCATAGACTTTATAGCTGCATCCACTTCTTCAATCAAAAAAAGGTCTGATTAGCTCTTGATTCTCTTCATCAGTCACTCTCCTTCTATTCTCCCAAATATCTTGCAATAAGTGTACTTTAGGCACCTCTTCAGAACCAAAAAGTATCTGTAGAACTCACAAATATGCTTCTTCAATTCAGCTGGTTCAGAAATTTCTATCCCATCCTCTTCTAAAAACATAATTGAAGCCTTCCTCTTCCTACATGTTACCATTCGGTAGAAAAATGAGGTGTTTGCATCACCTTGCAGAATCCACTACTATTCACTCCTCCTTTGCCAGTAGTCAGATTTAGTTTGGTAAATATCCACTAATTTTTTCTCCAGATCATATCTCTCCTCCCAACCTTTAGTAGTGATGCCCCCCACATCAGCTTTAATTTCAAGATCTTTAATTCTGTTGGAAATCTCTTCTTTCTGAATTAAAGAATCTCTGTTGGCATTAGCTCCCCAACCTCTTAGCAGCCTTCTAAGGCAATTACCCTGATGTTTCCAATAATCTAGGACCTTGCTCTGAGTTCTATCTGGCCACTTGGTGAGCAGCCACTCCTTAAAACCCTCCTGCTGCAGCCAAGTGTTTTCAAATTTAAAAGAAACCATCTTCTGACAGATTGTTTTATCCAAATCTACCATCAAAGGATTGTGGTTAGAGCCCACTCTAGTCATATTTACCACCATGGCTAAAGGGAAAATCAGATTCCAATCACTAGAAATGACAATTCTATCCAGAACTTCCCAAGTAGGATCCTTTTGTTTGTTGGTCTAAGTGTATTTACTCTCAATCTTATGGATTTCCTCTAATTTATTGTTATTAATGAAGTCATTAAAAGCCTCCATCTACTTCACATTAACCATTCCCTTAGACTTCTCTTTAGGATGTCTCATCAAATTAAAATCATCACCCATCAAAACAGGTTTTGTCTGAGCTGAAACCTTATTATGGAGGTCCATTAAGAAACATCTCTTCTTCTCTTCTTGAACAGGACCATACACATTCATCAATTCCTAGATCTTTTTCTCCAACTTCATTTCCATAGAGACACTAATGAAAAACTCACCTAAATCCACCTCCTTTACCTCTACTAACTCTTGGTTAACACCCAACAAAAGCCCCCCAGAATGACCATTAACAGGTTTTCTTAGCCAATAAAAATCTCTCCTAGCACAAAAACTATCTAACTCTCTGTTATTGAAGCTCTCCCTCATGGTTCCTTGCAAACAAATAAAATTAAATTTATACTTATGAATAAGATCAGCAAGCTGACTTCTCCTCCCCCATTCCCTAAACCCCTGACATTCAAAAACAAAACTTTCATGTCCTTGTTTTAATCTCCCCCTCCCTCCAGCTCAGGACCATTACCATTAATCATATCAGGTGGGGGTTAGGGTTAATATCCAGATTTTTAGGCAAAACAGACTCAATTTTGCTTTCTTCTATTTTACTCCTTCCTAAAGAAACTAAGGCCTGAGCTAGCTCCTTTGCTTTAATAGTGTTAATATTGTTTTCTACTTCTTCTTTAGTTGAACCTAGGTCAACCCCCAGCATCTATGGCAATGGAATGTAAATGCTTTGAATTAACATTTTGGAGAATGGTAAATTTGTTCATACCTGAGGCATCATCTTTTTTATCTGCCCTTTGTTGGGCCTTCACAGAGATGGGGACCCCATCCCTTCTGATGCAAGCACTTTGGCGCAGAGTAATGGGGGATCCTTCCTTGTCTTCTTTTTATCTGCTCCTATCATTAGCAAATCTTGATCTGTTTGGACAACTTTCTTTCCTATATCATTCATAAGTCGATTAGACTGAGACACAATCATGCACCCAATGTCTTCACCTAGATTGGACTGCTTGATGAGAGCTTCAGCTTCCTCTCTGGGTTAGGTGAGGACACTGCCAGTGGATATAATTGCAGGCAACACCACTGAGTCCCACTTATCCAAGTTTTCAGATGCTTTGTGATCAGTCTTAGCTTGAAGCAAGACTCCTTCAGCAGCTAAATTATCATTATCACTAGTAGCCAGCTTATTGACTTCCTGTATAGACCCCACCTCAACTGAAGGTTTAGAATTCTTATGCTGAACATGTAGAGGGGGACAAGATAAATTCTCAATCACTTTCCTTTCCAGGACACCACTGGTAACCTCTTCATGACCTCCATCAGACTGATAGTAGCAAGCTAGGATATTAAATTGTCTATCATCATCATCATACTCTGAGCCCAAGAGATCATCAAGGTTATCCTTTCCTTTGTTCTCAGAGTTGGCATTACCAGATTTCTTCACATGTGTAGAATTTGAGGACTGAGATTGCTCTTTCTTCTCATGCAATTGTCCTTGCTTAGGTTCTGCAGATTTTGGTTTCTCATAGTGAACTTTTGCATCATCGGGTTTGGGAGGTATTTTCTTTAGGTCCTCCAATTCAGGGACCCATCTGATTTTGTATCCAGTGAAATTGACAAAAATCTCTAAAGTGCCATCAATTAACCAGGGATCTCTACAGATCACCCTCACCCTCATAGGTCTAACTTGTTCAAACTAAGGGGTTCAACTTCCTTAGCGTCAATACCCTTCATCGTGTTTATCGTTGCACATATATATTTTGAGGTGGTTTTATCATTGTAGTTGTGACTTCCCAAGTTAAAATGACTTGGATTGAAAGTGAAATGTAAATTTCTGAAGTCGTGGTAACATAGCGACCCTGCACTTTAGGCTCTTGGACTATAGAGCTACAACCTACATATAAGATCAAATGACTAACATTACGATGATATACCTCTATTAATCTACTTATTATAACTGGATGCCATTTGCTTTTTGAATTAAAAATTGAACAGCCCTAGAAGATTGAAAGTTCAATTGCTTGTCCAACTAAACCTCGGATTCATGGGTGACACTGAACCCTCTCCACAAAAGCAAAGAAAAAGTCCATGCTTTGACAAAAATACACTTGTAGTCTATGTGTTTCAAAGCAAAGTTCTCTTTTGAGCGGTTGCTCCCGCTGTTAATGCCATGAAATGATAAGAATGCCCTCAAAAGCATATCATACGGTTTGTATCTAGGGATGGTAATGGGGACCTAAAACACAATACCCGATGGGGAAAAACTCTATTAATGGATGAAAATGGGAGAAATTTAGTACCCACGGAGATGAAATCGGGTAAAAAAACAGTCCCCGTCGGGTTATCAGGGCCGGGGACATTCCCTAGGCCCCCATCCCCGATTCTCCATGGGCAATATAGCCCCGCCATAGTAACATTCATGGCCCAACGCATAGGCCCAAGTCCTGGCCAAGCCACCTAGTCTGGTCCACACGTGCACTGCTGCCTGCCTCTGCTGGTCCATGGGACCGAGATGGCCCAGCAACCCACCCATCTAGCAGGTCCACCATGTGCTAACCCTAGGTACTTATATTCTACACTGCTACCTGCCTCACTGCCTTCCGACTCCACCCCAATCCTGCCGCACAACCGGTCTTACGCTCCTTCGGTCCTTCCACAGTTCCGCATCAGGCCACCTGTATGCCCCCGCCCAGTAGGTCCACCACAAGCTGTTGGCTACACGTTGCCAGCCACGCCGGTCCGCCGCTCATCCCTCAAGCAGAGGCAGTGCCAGGCGGCGGCGGTAGCTCTAGGCGCTGGTAGCTCTAGGCGATGGCAGCGCCACGGCAATCAGCAATGCGAAGATTGTGGGCATAGCGAACGACGACGTGAACCTTGTGGGTGCACCGGCAACGGCAATGCTGCAGTGGAGGGTGGGTAACCAAGGCCTGTCGTCCAAGCCCGTCGCCTGCTAGGGACCCGACGGGTTCCCCGTACCCACGTGGGGACGGGTACGGGAAAATTCCCCACCCAAGTGTGGGGACGGGGACGGGGACGGTCGCTTTTTCTTGTGACGGGGATGGGGATGGGGTGGCAAAACCCAACGGGGGTAGACCCGTTGCCATCCCTATTTGTGTCGAAGTTACACATGGTCTAAAAAAACACATACATGACAAAAACCAAGACGATATTGACATACATTAAAGAACAATTTTGCCATGCTAATTCCTACTCACAAGTGACATTCCACTAGTCTAGTCTACACATATGAGGATATGAGCAGTTAGAATATGTGATTAATGTCTAGAATTTCATGTCAATGATATCACTACAAACTTATTAACTAACAATTACTTCTCTTAACGGAGCACTAAGGTCACTGGTTAGACCAAACTGTTATCATCAATACTAAATTATAAAAAGATGCTTAGGCTAATCAGTAAGACATTACTGTCCTATAACAATAATAATGCCTACATATTGAATATGTATTTACAAGTGGTGGAAATATTATGTCACATCCAGAAATTTGCAATAAATTTCTAGAACAATTTGTGCATGAAGTCCCTATCCAAAAATCAGCTAGGGTACACAAACTGACAATTCAATATATAGATCCAACTCAAAAGATAAACGTTAGAAACTAGCATAAGAGGTACTTAGTCCTCACACAACCAAAAACAACAACGGAATAGCGACTAGCGTAGCTTCAACTCCAACACTACAGGCAACTCAACTGGGGTATAAGTCTTGGTCTTCCAAACTTAACTCCAATACTTTTGATCTTCTTTCTAGAGAAGGGTGCATAAAGCAAGGCTAAGTACCATCCACCGTACTCAACAAGTCACACGCAAAATGCATGTGATGCAATAGGATTTCAAAGGAAGACATAGTATGGCTATTTTGCATAAAACAACATTTAAACTATTTCAGATATTTAAAATGTTCTAATAGTTGAATATGTTAAGCATTATTAATCATCCACTGAATAACCCTACCTAGGTCATCATGTCCAAACCAAACCAAACCAACTCCTATACCAAAGTTAATCAAGTTATCACCAAATTCATTTATTAATCACAGTGGGACTAATTATGAAAAACATTGCGTAGCTTGCCCATAACCGCGGGCATGCCTATTCAAATAGTTTTACTCTGATCAGAGGTGCACAACTTTATCCACAAGACACAGTCCTACAACATGTCATCATGCGCCTCAATACCGCCATGGTACCTTAGAAAAGGGCTATGATACGACCCCTTCACCTAGAAACCCTAAGTTTCACACCCCAGACTACCATTCTATCTCAATCATGGGAAAGACGTACCTGGTGCTCCAATCAGCATAGTAGTCAGCATGAAAGGTGAATAGCTACCAGCAGTCTTGATGCTCCACTTAAGATTGCTAAGCTAAATAGGTCATACCGTTGCTCACGCTGGCTTGTGGTAAGTGCGGTTTAAGCATTGCAACAACAGCTCACGAATCGGTCTTTAGGTGTCATGAGTATGACCAGCAAAACAATGTACTCACAATCCACCTTAGTCAAAATTTTAGTTGAAATACCAATTAACTAATTATGATTAACCATTACGCATAATTAAACTAGCAATAATCATGAAGTGGCATTAATGAGCTATTTCATGTTATTCTAGTTTCTAAGCAGGGCTAAGCTTTACTAACAATCTAGTTATACCATAATATGATTCTAACTAGTCAAGATTAATCCTAAGACATACAAGGAATAAGGGTGATTCAACACATGGCATACAAAGGATAGGTTACAACCCTCCCCATTGCCATTCACAAAATGAATGCACGTTTGAAATAAAACAGAGGTTTAAATCATAGGTTCAACATGATCAAGGTTTGGACATGTGTGACTTGCCTTACACTTTCGCTTAACCTTGCAAAGCTTGAATGAAGTCTTCTAAATCCTTCGAGGTGGCGAAATCTACACGAGTGCGCAAAACAAGACAAAAACGCTAAGAAAAACCAAATAAACTATACAATAAACTAACCTTACATGGTTGCATATTAATTAAGAAGAATTATGAAACTTGAATGGATGAAAATGAAATTAAGATGGAAAAGATATGAATCTTAGAAGTTTAATTTCATTCACATGAAATGATAAAACTTCTAAAGGAAATGGAATGAAATATCCCTGAGAATATTTCATATATTAGATCAAATGAACCGATCGACAAGAAACTATAAGATGATGACTGGGTTGACAAGGAAGGGACAAGACTAACCAAACGGTTGTGTTCCACCTAGTTAGGAACTTGCCAAATGGAAAGAAAGAAAAGAGTTTGATCGATTTGATCGCTTTACGACGATCGTCGAACAGCTTAGATTGCAAAGGTGGAATGATCGAGGGGATTCTCAACCAAAACATCGGCTTACATTGAACATGATTGAAGAGGGGTTGGGTCGTATCTCAAACAAACATCATCGCATGAATGCATACGAATGATTGATCTAACTGACACTGAACAAAAGAGAACAAAAGGATTAGACGAATGACAAGAAATGATAGGATTGAATGAACCAACGGATTATCGCCGATCAATCGTGCCAGAATACAATCGTTCAACAAATGTGTTCATTCAGTCGAGAAGGAACAAATAGACTGAATTCAGACTAAACAAAGGATTGGCTGATCCAAGTCACAATCGATGAACGGTAGTGAATAGTGACCAAAAGACCGACGATTAGCGATAACCATCGATGAACGTCACAATCCAATTATTGAATATTGAGCAAACCTAGGCCGATAGATTGGGTCTAGAAAAGGAGCGAAGCATCTTTCAACCAAGACGAATGTCGATGAATAGGAAACTCCTGTTAAGGAAAAGAATGGTGGCAAAAGATAGTTCACGTCAACTACAACCGTCAGAGTAGAACGCGATGAAACAATAGGAGCATTGTGTGTTCTAGGATTAGGAGGTTCCATTTACAAGGTTGGACGTGAAACAAAGGAGCGACACGTATCAGTTTCGGTGAACAACCACATAGTTTGAATGGATGGACGATAAACAATGGCAATGGCTCAACATAAATTGGAATATGAATGACAACGAAATAGATCGGATCCGATGGAAGAATAGCAAAAGGATGATAGATCGAAGGCAATAACAAACTATGGTGTTCAAGGTATAAGACAGATACAACAACATGAAAAAGGCATCGATGCGGCCTAAGCACACCAACGATGCAGCCTAGGCAGCGCCCAGTGCACATAACCTCCATTGCCGCCATCCGCCATCTCCAGTTAGGGTATAGGGATGAAATGGGCTATTGGGCCTTAAATAGACTATTGGGCCAGAATTATGTGAATGTGCTATTGGACTGAATTTTAAATATACAGTTAATTTTTTAAATATGTTATTTCAATTTTAACTTATATAATTTTTTAGTTTTATAAGCCATCCAAAATTACAATATTACTTTTTAGTATTGTATTACAATTTTATCATGCTATATTGCTGTGGGTGTGTCAATCTCTCTTATTTCAATACAATTTTGTCATTCATGTTATAATATTATTATATAAAAATGTATATATATGTATTTTCTAAAAAAATATACACTGCCTGGGCACAAATACCTAGGCACCGCCTAGGCTAGGCGGTGGTTTTCTGCCCGCTTACCGCTTGGCATTTTTTGAAACATTGGATATATCATAACAGATCAGAAAAAGTTACGCCAGATACAACAATTTAATTAAAAGGAATAGGAAAAGGAGACCACAGATATAGCATAACAGATCAAGATCAATAGATAATAATGAAGGTATATGGAATGAATAGATCAAAATAGAATAATGAATAAATTAGAACAGATAGATACAACCCAGGCATAGCAATTTAATCAGAAATAATAGAAATACAAGGGAAAGGGATGGGTCCTCACAACGGGCAATCAAGACGTTGATGAGGAAACGCTACTGAAAAGGAGTGGTGGCGTGCAACCGGGTGGCTAGGCAGGAGGTGGCTAGGGAGGATTGCACACGATTAAGCAGAGAGGTGGTGGTAGCACTCAGCACTTGGTGGCTAGGCTGGCAGCGGTGGCGGCGAAGGGTGGTGGCGCATTGGCATGGTGGAGGCAGTGGCTAGAAAGGGAGGAGAGGAGCAAGGGCTGCTACTTTCAGCGTGTGTTTGGTTCGAGGGATGCAATGGGATGGAACAGGGCAAGCTCATTTTTGGAGTTGTTTGGTTGAGGGATGAGGAGGGATGGGGATATCCCACCGGAGAATATTTGAGGAATATTCTATGAAAATTGGGATGTTCTTGTCCCTTAGAAATGAGCGGATGGAACCATCTCACTTTTCACCTATGAGGCTCCGTCCACTCCAAACAGCCATACATGATAGCAGCAGGTGCACGGAGTGGCCAGGGGCGAGGTGGAGCGGCCGGTGCAGAGCGTTGTCGGCATGGCAGAGGCATCGGAGGCACCGGAGGTAGGGTAGAGACGCTAGAGGCAGAGACGAGGCTGAGGGTGGGGCAGAGTGGCCGGAGGTGGGGCGGAGGAGCCAGAGGCGGAGACGAGGCTAAGGGTGGGGCGGAGCGGCCAGAGGCACCAAGGCAGGGCGGAGGCAAGCCATGGCATGGAGTGGTAGGGTAGGGCTAAAGACCGGCGTCAGGGGCATCCGTCGGAGGCTGGGGCAGCGGGAGGAGAAGGGCCATCGGAGGCTAGGGCGGCCGGAGGCGCCGATCGGTGGGGATGAGAGCCAACGGAGGCTCTGGCTAATGGGGATTGTTGGGGAAGAAGATTGATCAAAAAATAAAAAAGAGGCTGACAGGTGACCCCACTATTACTGTTGCTAACAGTGTTAATTTTGGCCTCCATCCCTCTCCCTCAATCCTTCCAACCAAACAAAAAATTAGAACAGACCCATCCTATTCAACCAAACACAAGATAGAACGGTCCCATAAAAAAACTAAAATAGGGTGGTCCCATCGTGAAAAACAAAGACATGGCGGTCTCATCCCAACTCATCTGAGAACCAAACACTACCTTATAGACAAGGTTAGGGTTGGAGCTGTTGGAGATGGCTAGAGAAAGGGCTACGACGCTGGGGAAACAAGAGCTGGCTGGTGCAGGCCATGGCGGGGCCAGGGATTTTGGGCAGCAGCGTTTGGGGCGGCGGCACGCAGCTGAGCTGGCATGGGCTAGGCCTAGTGGGAGAGGCTAGCTAGGTTGTAGCGAGGCTATCGCGGGCTCAGCGCTGGCCTTGCGGCAGAAGTTAGTTGGATGGAGGCGGTTGGGCCAAGCGCCAGTGCGAGATGAACTAGGCAGCAGGAGAAGCACGCAGGAAACAGGAGGAAGAAGGAAGGAGAAAAGGAAGGAAGGAGGAAAAAGGAAGTGAGAAAAGGAGAAGGGAAAAAAAAGGAAAAGAGCAAAGAGGAGAAAAGGGAAAGGGAAAAGTGGGGGCTTTTCCGTAAAATTTTTCTCGATTCGAATTTCAAACTTTTGAGCGAATCTTCAAAGGACTTGAGATTCCAAACAAACACCAAAGAATATGACATGAATATTCATTGGTTTGGAAAAATTAGTCAATTTTGTATTCGCATTGAAATTGAAAAATTCCGATTTTGAATACAAAACCAATAATTTCAAAAGAATGGGAAACCTTCCAAAATAAGTTTGAAAGATTTTGGAATTCAGAGACTTTTGATGAAATTCAAATTTAACTGGTAAATTCGAATTTCACGAATGAAATGAGGATTCGATTGAACGAGATTTTCAACGAAGAAAGGAATTTAAGTGCTTCTTCGAATAGATGACAAAGGAAAGAGACTTGATCAAAGATCAGATAAGCATCAGAGAGAGATAGAGAAGGATTTTTAATTAAAATTATTACCCATGGTCTCTTTGTAATTAAGAAATTAAATTCATTGCTCCAAAAATTAACGAAAATTTTTGGGAAGCAAATTTTAAAACAAGGAAAATTTACGAAAAATTCTCATGCTTGCATATTTAAACAAAAAAAATTTAAGCCCATATTTTAGCTTCTTCCTTTTAATTACTTTGCTGTTAATAATTTCTAGAAATTGATTTATTATTTTTTTAAATACCAAAAAATTGGACTGTGACAAATTCACACAAATCTTTATCAAGAGAAAGAAACAATTATGTTTATTGTGCTTTTTTGTGCTTTCTCTCCTCACACTCCGCATAAGGCCATGAACAAGCAATGATATTCCACCATCGGAGAATATGAAGTGTGTGTGAGAGAGAATTTAGAAATTTATATCTTCAGGCTTCGTCGCAAACACTACCACATAAACAGTATTTAGTGGCGGAGCTTTACTGATGGATAAATGACGCGCGTCACTAATACACTTTTAGTGACGGACCGTTCTTCACCAGTTAGTAATGTTTCCTTATTAGTGATGGGTCGTAATATGGCCCGTCACTAAAGAGGGGCACCCCATTAGTGACGGATGGTAATGGACCCGTCACTAATGGGTTGAAGAATTAGTGACGGGTGGAAACTACCGCCCGTCACTAAAGACACCACCGATCAGTAGTGACGGGCGATAGTTGCCGCCCGTCACTAATGGCTTGATCATTAGTGATGGGTAGTAGTTATCGATCGTCACTATAGATGTGTATAAAAAGGTAGGGCCAACAGAACGCTTTCATATTGTGCAGAACCCTAAACCCTAGCGGCCACGCGTTCTCCTCCGCCGTCGTGCTCCATGTGTTCCGCCGTCATGGCCTCCAGCGCGGCCTCCTCCGTTGGCCTCCGTTCTAGTGTGGCCTCTTCCATTGCGTCATCCGTTCCATCGCCAACCCTCCTCACCGCCGCCTCGTCTCGTGCATCTCCTCCTCCTAAGGTCCTCCTCATCCTCCTCCTCCTACTCCTCCTCCTCCTCCTACTTCTACTCCATCGAGGCTAGGGTTGTTACTTGTTCTTTGTAAATATGTTTGCTTTGTATATATATTGCTTTTGTGAATATGTTGCTTTGTAAATATATTGTGTTATGAATATGTTGCTTTGTGAATAGCTCAATGAAGAGAATGCTATTAATATGAGGATGTGTGTGACATTTATGCTCTTTTTTTTTGTTTTGATGAGCTTGTTCATGCAATGATATTACATTACATGCTACTAGTATTATTTAGTTGTTCTGTTTATGCAATGATTTTATATTATGCGCTCAATAAAGAGAAGGATATTAGTATGAGGCTGTGTGTGACAATTAGGCTCTTTTAATTTTTTTGTTTTGACAAGTTTGTTCCTATATTTTGTTCATGAAATGATCCTATATTATGTGCTCACTTTCATATAGTTTGATCCTTTATATTTTTTTCTTCAATATTCTTTAGGGTAACATTTAATTAATTAGTTATCACACACACCTGTGAATTAAAATATAGCCTAGTGGCAAGGAGGCCATTAAGTTGGCAGCCCGACATCTGAGAGCAATTTGTGTTTTTGTCTTGTGGTTTACATGAATATTATTGTACTTTTTTATCGTTGTTAAATATAACTGAATTAGGGACATGGCATGCCCAAGTGATCGACAGGACACTTCCACTAGACAGCGTGCTTCTAGCAGTAGGTTGGTCTCTATGGTATTATTGTACTTTTTTCCTGTCCCGTACTGTAAGGATATGTTTAGTTATAGTAATGCACGTCAACAATGTAGGTATCGACCTATGTTCCTAGCATTTGCCTCCTGAAAATCGATCATTATGTCTATGGCGTGCTTTATCAGGTTTATACATTCTACATTATATATTCTATTTATATGGTAATAAAACTAACAAACTGATACGATATTATCTCACTATTGTAGTTTCTAACAAAAAGCTTTGACGATATCCATAACATTCACGTTAGTGATACCCTTAAGCTATCAACAAGAGATTGGTGCACCAATATGATTAAGGTTATGAGCTGTGGAGGCAGGTTATGCCTCCATAAAGGATGTCCCGCATTTAGTACCCGAGTTCGCTTAACAGAAGAGGACTATGTGGTACTAACAATGGGACCACCATTGTCTGTTATAGCCACTATTTACAATAACTATGGTGAAGAGAAGACCGCAATAGCCATAAAAGTGGAGGACAGCGAAAGTGGTATGTACAGCAAACTCACATTACGTACTACAAATACATATTTTGTTTATGTACTTGCCGACTTTTTTATAATGGCAAGTGAGGATACTAGCAATGCTGCAAAAAAGAAGAGGAAGCAGATATCCGGGGAGGTGACACCGACCAAATGGACCAACTGAATGATATCTGTTATTTAGGAAATCATATAGATGTAACTCCAGCAAGGACATCTCGGTAGGTTTATCCTCTGCGATCTAGTTATATATCTACACAATAAATAACTCGATCATCAACAAGAAGTCGGTGGTAAACTCTCTGCACATGTTAGAAAAGAAAACATCTACATATATATACTTGGCCTTGTCTAATTAGCTTTGTACAAATTTTATTATAATAGTACTTTTTAAGACAGTATTGTGAGAAGTACATCACACCTCACCTACACCAGCAGACTACCAGATTCAAGTGGCAGCAGCAGGTACTAAGGCAGTCCCAATTACGGTGCATAAATCCACGAATGGATGGTGCTACTTAACTATTGGTTTTAGCTAATTTTTTTAATATAACACGTTAGAAGTTGGCACAGTATGTACCTTCTATTTCAACATCAACAATGGTACAACTGAGACTATTATGCATGTGGTGTAAACCTAGGGTATGATGTCTTACTGTCCATCTTCCTTTTTGGACTGATAACCATTATGCATATTGTACTGATTCTTTTTTCTTCAGGGAGAAGGAGTACAGGGTGACCATAAAAGTGGCTGTAAAACTAGACATGTACATCCTTAAGCAATTTATGGATGGTAGACAGAGAGAATCTTCGTAGAATACTATTCAAGCTCTTGATATCGCTCTTAGGGAATGCCTCAGTGGAAGTTAGAAGTTAGCTAGAAGTTAGAAGTTAATCTTATGGAACTTTGTATTAGCCAATTTCTTCGAGATAACGAGTTAGAAGTTAATATATGTGATATTAATTTGGTTATGAATCTTCTGTGATGAATTGTCTGTGTTCTGTGATGAATTATCTATGATGTGCTTTGGAATATTGGATATGTTGGCTGCCAAATCCTGGCTTTGATTCAGGATGCAGCCTAAAAATAATTATTTTTTTTGAAAATGACCATACTATTAGTGACGGATGACATTACATCCCGTCACTAAATAACCATAACAGGTGAGCCGATAGGCTCCCTTTAGTGACGGGTAAACACCCGTCACTAATGATATATCTTCACTGACACGATAAGAGTAACGCGAGACTTGCCCGTCACTAATAGAGGTTATTACCGGTCACTAATAGGGTTTTTGTGGTAGTGAAAACGGATAATTCTTTTATAATGTAAGTTTTATTAAATTCAATCAATTATATTAAGGTGATATAATTGTCTAAGAACACTCATCACTCCTATATAGCTAGGATGTACAAACCCCAAACACACACCACACTTAAAAGATACACACCAAAATATTATAGGAAGTATCAATGACGATCAATCCAAAGTTAAACATACATGTGTGCTTGAGTTGCTAATAACGTCTGGAAGGCTAGCATACTATCTAATAAACATATTAGATAAATTAGGAAGATAAACACTGAACGTGTCATCACACTAGGACTGCTGCAATACTTAAGCGACATATACTAATTTTTCACTTTCAGTTGACCTTTTTATCCTCTTTTAAAAAAAAATCTATTGTCCGTATTTCCATCCGCACATCAAATCATTCACATTATACATGTGTGATATGATTCTTGCGGTTTCTAAAGAGAAACTTGAAAACAATAAATAAAGACGAGAGGGAGAAAATGTTAGCTGAAAACGTGGGCATACATGAGATGATCTTTAGTATCTATATTAGGCCATTTTTATATTAGGTCATTTTTAGAGCTTCTAGATTCTCTAGCTTTCTAATAATTAACATTTTTCTCTAGATTGTAAAATTCTAGTGATAAAAGCTAGAAATGGACTAATATCTAGGATTTAGAAAACAATAACTTCTCTTTATTCTACATACTCACCGACTGTTTTTTAGAAAATTCACTAAATATACATTTAAACTATAATCGTGGAGCGCGCCTGCACACACACATGCGTGCACACATATATATATACACACACACAAAATGATGTAAAGTTACAAGCCGAAAGGTTATTGTTTGGTGAAGTTGTTAGTTTGCTAATCTGCTTGGATTAACGTAGACACCTGTCATACCACATAGATGGATCATGTACTCCTAAAATAGTATCACAACGGACAATATATCTTGGTGATATTAATCTACGCTTTCTGTTAACCTTTTCTTCCTATTTCCAAAAGTTATTTGTCTTACATTGGTGCTATCAAATTAAGGGTGTGCGTGATCTACACTAGAAAATCGTAAGCTTGTAGACCTTGCGAGAATATGGCTACACGTGTAATTAATACAAAGACCATGACAATATAGGTTGCTTATACGCTTTCTGTTAACCTTTTGGCTTACTATTATCTCTTTGATTGTTCACTTTTATATTTTGTTACATGCTATTTCTTTTTTAAATTATAAGTCATTTGATTTTTTATCAGACTTCTCTAATTTTAACCAAATTTAAATAAGCATATATTCATATCAATATCTAAAACATCAATTAAATAAATTATTAAGGCATATTTTATGGTGAATTTAATAAAATTAATTTAATATTGTAGTTATTGATATATTTTCTTGTAAAATTAATCAAGTTAGAGAATTTCAACTTATAAAAAATAAACAATTTATAATATAGTATTTTCAACGAACAAAATTTTCTTGTATATATCCCAATTTTATTGGCATTCACTTTTACGTCTCTTGAAACTTCTGTAGAGAAGAGAGTCAAGAACCTATCTATATAAATAGGATTATAGGAGGCAGGAGCTCAAAATAAAAATAACAAAAAGAACCCATGGGGTTGGGGTGTATTTCCTTCTCTCCGAAGCCTCCTCTTCTTCGTTTGCTCCCGTGAAATTAAAATCCAAAGCGTTTGATCAAATTCCTCCCAAACTTTGGAGCATTTCGCCCCAACTCCCGTTCGAAAACCTCGCGAATTCGAACAAAAACACTTAAACACTCGTATTCGTTCGGGCGCAATGGAGCGCGTCTTCCCCGTGGAGGAAACCACTGACCCCTTGTGGGCCCCGCCGTCGCCGCCGCCACCTCAGGCGGCCGACGGAGTGGGTGTTGTCGGCGTGGAGGGCGTTTGTGGAGGCGGCGCGATGCTGGAGCGGTGCTCGTCGGGGTTGTCCCTGGAGAAGTTTTTAGAGGAGGAGCTGCTCGACGGCGTGCCCGCACAACCGGCGCGGAACACGAACGGTCCGGTGCTTTACCCAAGCCCGATGGCGGCGGAGGCGGGCGGGAGTAGGGGCCACGACAGTGAGACGGTGGAGGCGATTCCCGCGCCCGCGCCTGCTCCTGCACCGCCGCCACCTCCGGTGAGCGCGGTGCTGGACCCCATGGAGTACAACGCGATGCTGAAGCGGAAGCTGGACGAGGACCTCGCCGCCGTCGCCATGTGGAGGGTACGGCACTTACTCATCTCTCTTGATCGAGCGCTGGTTACTTTGTAGACCTTGTCCTGTGATTCGCCATTTGTGTGCGGTGATGGATGGTTGGGACGTAATTAGGTGCATATTTTTAGGGCATTTATGCAGTTAGAAGCTAACTGTGCGCGGGTGCCTAGATAGTCGCACTCGCACAGTAGCATGGAGTATATCATATCTAGATCATTTTTAGGAAGTAGCTAACCGTTCCGACGTTCTAGGTAGCTAAAAAAATCGGACTTTGTTTCTAGCCGTTTGATTCACCGCACTCAATTCTAACCGTTCAATCAAACTTTAACTACGAGCGCTAAAACATGACGCGTTTCTCGGTAAAACATTACGTATATATTACGCGAAACATTGATCAGAACTGATTAAAATATTATACGTGAACACTTAAAACAAATTGTGTTTCTATCTAAAACATTAATTACAGAATTTTTGAGAAACACTACTAATATATAGAGTAAAACATTGATTAATAAAAAAACAACTATTTAACTATTTGAGATATTATGATATACTACCTAAAATAATGTGTAGTTTTAGTGAAACATTATTAGTAACTAATTAAAACATTATGTGTGAACAGTTAAAATAATTTATGTTTTTAGTTAAATATGATTTACATATTTGTTTAAATAGTACTAATGTATAAAAGTAAGACATTATTTAATAAATAAAAATAAAATAACTGTTAAACTATTTAAAACATTATGATATACTAGCTAAAACATTGCTTGTAAGTGATTGAAACGTTATATATTCATAGTTTTTTATAGGAGAAAAAACTTTAATTAGCAGTACATTCATTATTATCAAAACAACCTTTGCTTATTATCAAATTATTTTTTCTCCTAAAACTTCTTTTTTTTCTATAAGGCTCACCGCTAGCAATTAAAAGCAAGCAGTACGTGTCCATTTGCTATCGCTTTTGCTGCTTCTAGATGTGCACGCTAGCAGTTGTAGCCTTATAGATAGCAGATATTTGATGGATTCGGTGGTGGAGTGAGCGTCTAAACAATGACGCCATATCGGACGTCCGTCCCAGATCAGTTCGGTAATCGAAACAGTTAACGCCTGTCACGGAGGTGGAGGTGTAGATACTTTACGTGACTTGTTAGGCTATGGCAATGGCTGATTGAACAGTTACTTCTTTGCCACACGGGAATGAAAAAAATATGAGTAAGAAATGCGTAGAAATATGATAAGACTATATATGTACAATGAAGGATTAAAAATATAGGAGTTTTATATAAATAATATCCAATTGGATGAGCTACAGGAAAATCATTGTAATTTTAGAAGTGAATATATTATTCTATTTTCTTAATCAAGTTAAGTTTTAAATATTAAATAGAGGACCCCCGTGTATATGGCTTTGTTCAATTCTTCGTCCATCATTAGCAGTTAGCCATGCTCACACCCTTGCTTTACCTCGGTCTTAGTGAAAAAAGAGCTACCGGTTGATGCTCAATTTCCTGTGGAATTAGGATGGATAGAAAAAGTTCCTATGAATTACTCTTCATCATTTCCCTCAAGCCAAAGAGATCTATAGTACCAATCCTTTCGAACTTCAAATCCTGAGGCTTCCGCTATAAACCCTTCATTCTAAAGAGGCCTTAACAGTTTGGTTGCATGCTGCAATAATGCTGTATAGCCTATAGGTCTTGCGCTTATTTTTGATGAAACGATGGTCCTAGGTGGTATGATTCGTGTAATATATTGGGAAATTCTGTTTTTTACCTTGTTTGTATCACGCTATTATTACTATTTTCAGGAATTATTAGATCACACAACGTTGGAAACTGAAATTATCTTAGTAGCGAAAGGAAACTGTTACACTGGACAGTCCTGTTCCACACGTCTATATAGAACAATCCATAGATCTGATCTTTCGGTACTTACCTTAGTTTACAACATATAAGAACAGCAATAACAGTTCTATATATAAGAATATAATGCCATTAGATGTAGTTAACTGTGGAGTGTGTATTTTTTCTCCATTCAGCAGTCGTTAAGCCTTTTCGCATTCTGATTTCAACTTTTGGCATGTCCATTCACAGGCTTCTGGTGCAATACGTTCAGAGAGTTCTCTAGGCAATGAAACATCGCCGAATACAGTTGGTTCTAGCCTGAGTTCACAAAAGTGCATTGCAGGTATTCTATTCTTTCTGCCTAGTTACATCTTATCAGTACCTATGAGTCATGATTTATGAGGAATGGTTAATGTTGAAAGCAAAGCTGATTGTTTGTAAAATGTGGTGTTCACCATACATATATCTGCTTGTTCCTTTTTTCTATTTCGACACATATCCAGGTAATGGGATACTAATGCTGAACAAGTTCAGTCCTGGCCCAACTATAGGATCAGGCCCATCTGTCGTTCAAAATATAGATGCTCATGGGAAGCAAGCCGCTAGCAGTTCCTCAAGGGAGCCATCACCATCAGATGATGACGATATGGAAGGAGAAGCAGAGGCAATGGGAAATGTGATCCTTGATGAAGATAAAGTGAAGAAAAGGTAATGCTTGCTATGTATTCTTTTTCTGGTTTAGTTTTTGTTTTTCAATTCAATACATACATCAATATTAGAAATTAGGGCTCGCACAGATGTTCTTTCCTATCGGAAATTGCTTTTAAGTAATATACTTTAGTTTATCAAAATGAATGGATCATTACTAGTTGTCTCATATTTGTACTGTATGTACTTGATATATATATGACATTCTCACTTTGAGTGACTATAAATGCTGGAACTAATATTTAGGCTTTCTTGTGCGAACTAGACAATGTCCCTGACTGAAAATTTCCGTAAAGCCTGTGACAAGTTAGTGAGTTAAGGATAAATATTGTTTCTGTGCAAGCAGCCATTTATGTTAAGGAGGAAAACAACATGTGCCTGAGTAGGAGAATTGAGCGGACTTGTGCCTCTTGCTCTACAAAACATAGTAATTCTGCTTGTTCTACATATGAAAATTTGAGTTACTGCAGAGGTCATTTTTGTGCAGCGGTCATATAGTCATGGCTTGCTCTTTTTGTGGAAGAAGCACGGCCAGACTTTTGAGTTTTGAGCCTGTGTTCTTGTACGATTTCAGGAAGGAATCCAATCGAGAGTCGGCCAGACGCTCAAGATGCAGAAAGGCAGCTCGCCTAAAAGACCTGGAGGATCAGGTTTGATATTTTGAACTGTTTCCTTTGACTGTCAACAAAGTTATGGAATATCTGAGTTGCAAGTTTAACTGGCGCTAAATCATTACAGGTAGCAATATTAAGGGTTGAAAATTCTTCTTTGTTGAGGCGTCTTGCTGATTCAAATCAGAAGTACAGTGCTGCTACTATCGACAATAGGGTATTAATAGAAGAAATTAAAGCCCTAAGAGCAAAGGTATGCAACTGTTTAAGTGCCTTTTAGTGCTGTGTGAATTAAACCCTGACTGCTCTCTTGCAAATCGGCATCCATGTGCATGGAATATGTTAAGGGTCTAATATCATCTTGAATTGTTGCAACAGTAGATTTCTGGTTAGTATTGTGTATATGTTATGTTGAAGGAAACAGGAAGGTTGTACATATCAACATACTGAATTTTCTTGCATTGAACTTCTAACATATGTCCTTAAAATTTGGTACAGGAGACATGATAATGTCGTCCTTACTCCATTCAAAGGATAAGTTATTTGCCATCTAATATGACTTGCAACAATTAGACTCACTTAACTAGCTCCCTTTTGTCTTGCAACATACCAGGTATAACTACTTTTTTCCTGCAACGTACCAGGTGTAACTAATCTCTTGCTGAATGGTGATAACCAATTCACACAATGGGTCACAAGTGTTGTATCTTGTACTTGTAGCCGTGTTGCTTCTTGCTCCCACTGAAATTCATCATCAGGTTATGTGGATGATTAACATCTTGAGATGATTTCAGGTGAGGATGGCAGAGGACAATGTGAAGAAGGTTACAGGGACTAGACAGCTTCCCCAAGCCATCCCTGACATGTCAACCCTCAATAACCCCTTCAGTGTCTCCCGATCTAATGCCACATCTGATGCTTCAGTGCCCATCCAAAACAACCGCCCAATGAGTTACTACGCCACCCCAACCAATGCAAGTGTTAACAGCTACATGCCTGAGGTTTCCCCAACGTTTCAGATTGCAGATTCCACTGGGAAGACTGACCAAACAGCTTCACAGCAGCTGCAGCATATGGCGAACTTGCAGCATCTCCAGAATGGACTATTTGGCGGGGCGACTTCAACAGGGTATGTGCCGTGGGGATCTCCTCTGCTGGATCCAAATGAGCATGTCAACATGGAACTGCAGTAGGAACATGGAGGCCATTTGGTTGGAAACTGCAATCTGCAAATGCTTTTTTGTAGTCGTAGTTGCTATTTTGCTGTTGTCTCGAACTGTGATATCTGCGCATTCTGGACTTGTTGAGGAACATCTGCGGATTTTGTTTCAATTTGAGAAACGAGGAACATGGTGGTCTTCCTCTCGATATATCGAAGTGTTTGGAAAATAAAAATATTGTGTTCGTCTCCATTTTTAATGTTTTATGTTTATTCTTCCAACAGTTTTTTAAAACATTTTCACACAGATTTTTGAGTAAACGAGAGTGTGAATTATTAACGTGGCGTTTTCTTGACAATCGGATCTAGTAATTATCTATCATACACATATGAGGTAAAAGAGTACTGGTAGTTGTGACAAGAGGGAAAATATCTTAAAACTAAACCGGTACCTTGTTGCATTGTGTCAAAAGAAAACAGGAGTAAGAGCATCCCCACGCTGTTTTTATTTCTAAAATTTTATATAGGAAGTTCTTCTAATAAAATTCAATCTCTAAATCTTATTACTCTCTAACAGACTCTCAATATCATATTCCTTACGTAGACCCTACTTGTTAAATATCTCCTCTTTTCTTTTATTTTCTTTTATTTGTATATCTTGTATCACCGACAGGTGGGATCAGAGCAGATAGAAAATGAGAGTCACTCCCTATAAGTAGGGAGGATGGAGAAAGATTTAGGGAGCGTCTCATTTTTAGGAGTTTTTTAAGTATCTGTTGAAACTGATATTTTAGTTATAATCTTTAAAATTTAGGGAATAGAGCTTTTTATAGTTTCTCTTGGAGATACTCTAATGGAGTACTTTTGCGATCAAATTCGCAACCGATGTATCCCCAAAACATTCTCATTTGATTCTCACCGTTTGTGGGGTCAACAAATTTCAGTTGTATGGATGGCTTTGAAATTATATATATTTTTATGCAAATTTACTACTTTAAAGTTTGACACATCGAAAGATTGACATACTAACAGATGGATGATAATAATTAAACAACGTATATTCAAATTGATTTGGAGCCAACACCCACGATTTTGGAAGTACAAATGTGTGAGTGCTCAGTGAGTTTGTGCACGACCACATATATTCATTTTGTTGAAAACAAATGAATGCAACTTTCTCGTAAATATGATCATCACAAATTCACAATATTTTGGAGTACGCGATAATTTTTAAACTATTCGGGCATGTATGAAAGCGACGATGGATTAAATTATAGATGACTAACTTTTTATCAAATAGTTTAAAGGTTCAAACAAATAAGTTTAATGCTAAAATGTTAATAATTTATTTAAAATATTTTTAGATATTTTTCATAAATAAAGTTTTTTTAAAAAGTTTGAAATACAGGTGCTGTTGACACCAGAAATTGGACCGACACGCTATGATTGTCAGGCCATGAGGCCAGGCCAATGGGCTGCCGGAAGAAGCTCACGAAGTCGAGATGCACGCGATGTGGGCTTGGGTTTAGCAAAAACTTTATCTTTAATTATTAGATAATAAATCAGTTTAGATTCTGTGTCAAACACGGATTAGTTGTTTTCGCCGGCTATAAATAGTTTAGTCCAGGGTTATTGTAAAACGTTCAATCAACCATCCAATCAACTCTCGGCGCATCATCAACATTTAGGTATGTAGCATTAGGGCGATATCCTGTACGGGATCAAGCTGCAGCGGTTCTGTCCGATCTCTGATGACGCCAGGATAGCCTTCTTGATAAATTAATTGATCTAATTACAGCTTTTTTGGTTAGATCCGATACTATGATTAGATTGAGTAGGTTTGCTAGTTATCGATGTAATACATTAGTTCTCATTTTTATATCATGCTTCATGTTCCAGATTGATGTATTCGCCAATCCCATCGGTTTGGTGGATTTTATTAGATAGGATCGTATGTTGATTGTCAGTGTGATGCTGTCTCAGTTAAGTCTGATCCATTACGATCGGCGTGAGGTGTATAAAATGATTTGATCTAATTTACTTGTCCACCGGTCATCAGAGTTTTAGCCTATGGACTACCTACTATTTTGTCAATCGGATTTAGCTTTGTTTGTATTGCTCTATCGCATGATGTCTTTACGCTGCATCGGTTAGGTTTGAACCATAGAGATTGATTTGTAGGAGTATTCATTGCAAGCCGATTGGTAAGTATTGCCGATAAGGATGTGTTAGATTCAGTATTAGAATGCCGACATATTAATATTGACACGCTCGTGCGACGCATCGTAGTTACTCCTTGTGCTATCAGAGCCGATGCCGATGGGCTATCATCCGGTATCGTTAGAACAACTCATATTTCTTCCTCGTGTTAACGGCAAAATTTGGTAAGGCCCAGGCCCAATGCAGTTTCGGCACAATTGAGGGAAATCAACAAGTCTGGTCAAAGCACGGTCAATGAAGCTCAACTGCAATACGCACGTGTGATCGGATAAGGATACGAAGAAGCCAGTATAAAGGGAAGATAGATCTTGTTACGGAGATAAAGATAAATTAGTTGCAGTCGTAGCCATGCAGGACATCTGGACTATAAATATGTAACGTTTAGGCTTAGTTTATAATCACAACAATCAACAAAAACAAACTCTCGGCGCATCGCCAAAACTTGCCACCGGCGAGT
>KE373309.1:65838-83189 GCA_000418225.1 Zizania latifolia | reverse complement strand
CTTGTCCTTGGGTAAAGGCATCGGGTAAAGAAGAAAAGTATGATTTTGATGTTAACAAGGCCGACAGGATTTTTGACTTGCTGCTAAAAGAGAAGCAGATCCAGTTGCCACCTAATCACGTGATCCCGCCGGCCGATGACCAAAAACTTCACCAACAACTTGTCAATTGTAGGTCAAATTAACTAGCACGCTCTATAGACCTCCGGGTTTCAGAACCTGCACTAGAGCTAAACAGATTCTCCTAGGCCTTTGAGTGTGAAAATGCAAAGATTCTTATGCGATTTTTGCATCAACACGCTTGCTTGGCACACTCAGTGGGACAATCATCGTAAATTTTGGCAAATCAGTAATTCTTCATCAGCACTATGGCAGGGAAGCAGATCGACAATGCTAACAACGTCATCCCGGTCACCATGGAGAACTTGACCGATGAGCAGAGGAAGGAAGTAGAGCAAACACTTAAAGACTTTCAGAAGTTGTGTTTAGAATTATTTAGCATGACTCAGCGCGGGCCAATTTAGAAGAGCCAACTCCTAGTACCAGCTTTACAAGGGGAATCTAGCAATCAAAGCCTGCATAGCCCGGGAAGGTCATTCCAAGAATCGATTATTGAGGCTGTCCACCATGCACTGATAAATCAATCTAGGGTGTTAGTGAATACTTTACAAGGATTGATCAAGCAGATGGTAGACAGAACCATCGCTCAAGAACCGATTCATGGATCGGTTTATTTGCCACAGAGGTCATCGATGCCTATCGTTCTAAGCACACCTCCACCGATGACAACTCTGTTGCCGCCAACGACTTATGAGTTGGAGCGTAACATGATACCAAGTCTAATACCTCCAGCGCCAGCACCAATCAGTGTGCAATCGCAACCTCACCAACCTCAGATGAATGCACCTCCCCCATGGTATCATCAGACAGTATATTATGGACCTCAACGGTACCAAATGGGGTTTGATGGCAATTTGGCCCAGAGAGATTATTGTCAACATCAAGAAAAGGTGACAACACCAATCTAGCATTATCAAGTGCAACAAGAAGATGACTTCGCCCTAAAGATTGCAGAGATAATGAGAGATTAGTTCAGGCTTCGGCCGAAGGTACAAAGTTTTTTGTATCGGCATCCATACCCAGATTGGTTCGATAGGGTGCCGTTACCAAATAGATACAGGGTTTTAGATTTTTTTTTCAAAAGTCTCTGGTCAAGACAACACTTCAACAGTTGAATATATCAGTCAGTTCCTTGTTTATTCAATGTTTTCTTAACGTGAGGAACCGATGTTATAGCCTTAATCTAACTGATGCTCAGTTGGCCGAATTAGCTTTTCAAGGCCTCCTATCGCCGATTAGGGAGAGGTTCTCCTCTCAAGAGTTCAACAGCCTAGCACACCTTGTGCAAAGAGTTTCGATGTATGAAAATCGATTTCAAGAGGTACATAAGGAAAAGATATAGAAACGAGTAGCACAAGTACAATCTTATTCATTGGAATCAGAGCAAGAAGACTTCGATGGAGAAATCAGCCTAGTAGAATGGGCCAGATTGAAGAAAATAGTGACTTGTCCATGGGTGAAGTCTGCCAAAAAGGAACAAAAATATGATTTTTATATTAATAAAGCAGATAAGATCTTTGATTTGCTATTAAAAGTGAAGCAGATTCAGCTCCTGTCGAACCATGTAATTCCATCGGCCGAGGAGTTAAAAAAGAGAAAATATTGCAAATGGCATAATACGGGCTCCCATAATACGAATGAGTGCAAGGTTTTTCGCCAACAGATTCAATCGGCCATTGAACAGGGAATGATAAAGTTCGATGAGTCAAAGAAGCCAATGAAGATAGATGGGAATCTGTTTCTAGTGAATATGGTGCACATCGGCTCATCACGCTTTCGTATAGAAGAAAGCCGAACTTTAAGGCATCATGTCAAGGTTCATCGGTGTCATGAGAGGGAGCATCGTGCCATGCCATATCGACAACATGATGAATCAAATCCACATTGGGAATGTGTCTTCTTTCATTTTTGCTGGGAAAATAACATGAGACTCCCCTGAATAAAAGATTGTCCAGAATGTGCTGATAAAGACCTCCAAGGTGATTATGATCGGCGTCATAGGGATCAAACTCCCATAAGGGATCGATTGGGGTCACCTAAAGAAGAATTGGAAGAAGTCATTGACCATCGGCAAATTCGAAGTGAAGATAGATGGCAGGGCGATAGGAATCCAACTCAGAAGCTCTAATGTGTCCAGAAGGATTGACCCAGTGTTAGAAGAGAAGGCTACAGAGACAGAGACATTAGTAGCAATTAGTGGAAGAATATGAAGAATATCGACAAAATAGATACCAACCTAGAAAGGAATGGCAACCAAAAAAGAAAGTCGACGAGGCAGAACGATCGACACTACCACAGAAAAGCACTTTAGTTACGGGCTATAACGTACATTAGTGATGGGCGTGTCCCCCGTCACTCTTATCGCGTTAGTAAAGCCCTATCATTAGGGACGGATAAACACCCGTCACTAAAGGGTCCCTTCGGACGTCCAGCATGACCCCTTTTAGTGACGGGTGAATATCGTGACTCGTCACTAAAGATAAAATTATAGTGACGGAGAGTACCTGACACCCGTCACTATTGAAAACCTTTAGAGACGGGTCTCAGTAGCTACCCATCACTAAATGAGGTCATACCGGACGCAAGTGGACCTAGAGGGACCCTTTAGTGACGGGGAGTAACTGATATCCATCACTATTGGGAGCCTTTAGTGATGGGTATTTATTTAGACCCATCACTAATGTTATCGTCATATTGTAAAAAATAATTTTTTTAGGCTGCATCCTGAATCAAAGTTAGGATTTGGCAGCCAACATTATACATTGCAAACAACACAGAATGCCATCATCACAAATTGTATTGCATAAACAAAGCATACATAAAAAATTTTGTATTGCAAACATCACAGATTTCACCAAATGTTACAAGTTATATTACATCACAAGTTCACAACCAACAAACATTAATTCTAGCCTTTATAATAGAAAGCGCCAGTCGGTTTGAAGACTTGCTCCACAAGTAATGCCGCTAGCCATGAACGGATGTCCTACAAGTCAGTCTCGCTAAGATTGCCTTCAGGTATGTTGAATTCCTACAAATTCAGTTTTTTACGTTAGTCGATGTTTACATAAGTGAAACGTAAATTCAACACAGAAACGAAGTATATGATAATATCTTACGTTGGATGATTTAAGATCCGCTATCTTCAGGACTAGCATCATATGGTGTGCGACATAAAATCCGCATTGGTTTTTAGGAGGTTGACTATAGCACTATTATGGAAATACACGATTAGTTTAGATGACACATTAAAGTTGAAAGGGCAAATATTTAGAGACTTACCGGCATTGCGGTTTTATGCACCAACTGTCGGCGTTGTGTTGCTTTTGATGTACTGAGACCGACACCGAAAGCTCTGTAATGAGGTACAACAAAATTGAGTTAAACGAGAATAGGTTAAAGGTTAAACTTATAGTAATAAAGTAAAGAAAATCTTACTCATCGATTATACTTTTGATTACCGAGAAGTCCCTCTCGGTGCGGTCACCATTCGGTCCCAACGGTCTTGCCAAGTCAATGTACCATACAATGTTCCACTTGAGGGCAAAGAGTAGTAGGACATAATGTCCATTCAAGTGGTGTATGCCCATTAAAAATTATTCTCTTGTGGTGCAATCGGCGAGTACCTTATGTACGTATTTGACACATGACTCCCTATCACTCTCGATTGTTACCATTGCTAACAGCTGTGGGTCAAGAAATTTGAATGGTCGCTTCTTGCATTCTTACCACATTAGCCTACAAATATAAAAGAGTAGTTAATACCACATAATGACGTGTCGACTTTAATTGAAAGACTAGGTTAAGTGACTTACAATGCCCAGCACCGTAGCAAGCTGATGTCGAGAGTGTCCAAGTTGAAAAGATCATATAGATCCTTGAAGCAAAGCAAAAAATAGTTGTCGCTGGTCCAGAAATTTTGTTGCTTGTACGTTACAGTAATTAAAAATTTATTGTTGTTGCAGCCAGTTAAGTAGAATGCATGGAGGTCCATTAAGACTTGCCCACCCTTCCTTAGCTGATCTTGAGGGAGCAAAGCCTTCCTAGCTTGGTACATAGGGTGTGCGTGAGTCTAGGCTGACACCACATTAGGCTTCGCAACATTTTTGGACTTTCTGCCGGTGGTCTTCTTTGTTTTGGTCTTCTTGGGCGGTGGCATAGTGGCGACATTTTTACCTTGCTCGACAGGTGCAGGACGTTGAGCAGCAGGCGTAGCAAGAGGTTGAGCAGCTGAAGGTTGAGCAACAAGTGGTTGAGCTGCAGGAGGTTGAGTACCAGGAGGTTGAGCACGAGCCTGGCTTGCAGTAGTCTCGGCATCGACGAAAATATCCACTCGTTTCCATTGTACCCTTGTTAGATGTGCATCGCGCAGAGTGATGATTTCATCATTCGGAGGAATAGACAATACGATGTCTTCCACATTGGGGTGCACAAAATCGATAGACACCACTGTAAATCCCTCCCTTATTGGCAAGTTGTGCAGCTCATGCTGATATGGGTAGACCACACCCCTTGCCACCTCAATCCGAAACCCCTCAGGCTTTATGATAAGCTTGCACATGGTTGGTTCAATTAGCCAGTCAATCGTGTCATCTAAACCACTGCAAGATTATGGGGTCACTTCTGGTTGTTGCTGCTCGACCTCTCTTGATGCACAGCTGCTCTTTCTGACATAAGCAGGGCTATCCAATGTAGCTTGATCTAGAAGGACGATACCTTGTAGAGCTAAGCTTCTCGTGATATCTGCATATAGATCCTTCTTGATTTTCACAGAGAGCGCTTCCACATTGATTCCCCTGGATCTTCTTCGCTTCTTGTACATGTCAGCATTGTTTGGGAAACCTTGCTTCCAGCCTTACGAGCTAGAGACGCCCCGCACGCGACCAGGGTGCTCTGGGTTGCCAAGAGCACTTGTTAGCTCATCCTGCTCCCGCACTGCAGTGAATGATCCTTGTGATGCCTGCACGGCCAGATCTCTGACCTTCTAAGCCACTCACGTTGCTTCGCTCGAGGTCCACGTTACTTCATCGCTCTCTGTCAGTCTCCCCCAAGCCCTTAGAAACGATTGCGCTCTGCCAGAAAACTATTGCCATGGATTTTCTTTGTCCTCAGTGGCCATCTTGGCATCTTCGGCCAACCACTTATCTTTCATCCCCACGTAGCCAGTTGTACCAAGGTTGTGGGGTAGCTTATTCCTAGCCCAGAGCTCTTTCTTAGCAGAGCTTTCTGTCTTGAACTCAGCTGAGCTCTTCATGTTGACAAATTGCGCCCAGTCCTCTTTTTTCAGGTACGGGTACTTTGTGAAGGGCTCGAGGTCTTTAGCAATGAAGTTTGAGACAAGGTTGCTTTTATGAGACCTCCATAGCTTAGATATCATCTTCATCGCAGTGCTTACAGCTATTGCCTTTGTTTTCTCGGCAAACTTGATGAAATTATTGATCCCGTCGTTGAAGAGTGCAGTCTTCTGCTCTCGACTGAGATCGTTGAACTTTCTCAGGGTCAACGGGACCCTCTCCCATGCAATAAGTCCTGCAAGCTTCCTCAGCCACTGTAAGGCCGCTTTATCTGTTGATAGGCCAGCACTGTCAACAGCCTTGACGGTTATCTTGTCCGTTGGCCACTTTGCTTGCGTTCTTGGCTTCTTGATTACTAGCTCGACCTCGTCGGTGTATCTAGAAGACCCGGCAAAGGAACGGGTAGACATCTAAACATTAAGAGAAGGGAGACCTTATTGTTTTATTACAAAAAATGTACGAACATACGACGCTAGACTTTGGGCAATAATAGGCAAGGATAGGTCCTAAATCCTATTCAAGGATGTGTGGCATGCGTAGCTAAGCCTCGTGGTCCCATATGGTTCTAGAGAGAATTTCAACAGCATTTCCCCGCTGTTCTCCAAATATACGTCTCGACTTGGGGTTGAGAGGATTGTGTATCCGGAGAACAACAGGGAGACACCACCGAAACTCTCTCTAGAACCGTACGGGACCACGTGGTCTAGCTACATGGGCCGCACATCCCCGGACTGTCCAAAGTGCGTGGACAATTCAGGAACATCTTCCTATAAATATGACCAGTTGACCGGTCATATTTATAATCCAACACTCCCGAACGGAAGACGACGTAATCGGTTGCGTGACTTTAACTTATTTTTTAAAATTTGTTTAGAATGAGGTAAGAAACAAGAGACTCTTGAAAAACCAACTAAAATAATAAGAATACTCTGATTAGGATGAAATAGAAATTTAACAAAGAACATTAATTTAAAAAGTGAAATAAAAATAATGTAATGAGTACAATATTAATGAACAAAGGTACATACAACTGAAACAATTTCTCTTAAATGATTTTATAAACTGAAATTTAATAACCATATAAATGTAACCTAATGTACGTTGAACATGATTGCTCTCAGATGTCGGGCTGCTAACTTAATGGCCTCCTTGCCACTAGGCTACAATTTAGTTCATAGGTGTGTGTGACAACCACTTCGTGAAAGAATATTTCCACATTGCATGTAATGAAACTATGAAAGTCACATAATGAAAGAACATTGCATGAATAAAATGTAGGAACAATAATATCAGCACATAATGAGAGATCATTGCATGAACAAATTTGTGAAAACCAAAAAAATGAACCTTAATTGTCACACACATCCTCAAATTTCACAAATAGCATCATCTTCATTGAGCAAATTTAGTAAAAAAATATCCACAAAGCAACATTTCCACAATTTATCCACATTGTAACATTTTCACCAATTATCCACAAAGCAACATTTTCTATAAAATATCCAAACATTCACCAAGTCACAAACCATAGCCATGTCAGAGGAGGAGGAGGACCTTAGGAGGAGGAGGAGGCGGAGGATGCAACCGAGTTGGCGGCGAGTAGGGTCGGCCACGCGCGACCGAACGGAGGCACGCGTGATGGAACGGACGGTGGAACAGAGGCCACACGCGACGGAACGGATGGTGGAACGGAGGCCACGTGGGACTGAACGGATGGCCGGGACGGAACAGAGCACGGTGGGGCCGGCGAGGAGCATGAAGGCGATGGCGGCGGTGAGAGGCTAGGGTTAGGGTTGCGTGAATTGAAAGTGTGCCGATTCACTTTGGGACCTACCTATTAATAAGCGGGAGTCATCAGTGACGGGGGTAACTACTGCTCGTCACTAATGACTCCCCACAGTGACGGGTGGTAACTAATGACTCCACGCTGTGACGGGTAATAACTACCATCCGTCACTGATGACTTATCATCAGTGACGGGCGGTAGTTACCACCCATCACTGATGATCACCTATAAAAGTGACCACACAAGTGTTGTGCTACTGTTCAATGACACCATGGATCAGTTTGTGTGGAATGAAGCCTAGTCCGACGCTTCCACACGCCGGTGGATATGTCAAGCCAGGCAACATCCACCACAAGCCTCCATGGCCAAGAAAGAAGAGAAGTAGGGATAGAAAGAAGAGAAGATCAGTCATTTAGTGTTCTGAAGTCAAACTGCAGGCAGCTAGGGTATTTAAAGGGGCTACACTAATGGCAATTAATGTACCATCTACTTATCTTCATTAACTGCCTGCAGTTATGTGTATGGCTAAATTATCAGTGACGAGCAGAACGTAACGCCCGTCACTGTTGTTTAGTCATTAGTGATGGGCGAGCAGAACCACCTATCACAAATGATGTAGCAATAGTGACCGATATTGTGTGCCGTCCGTCACTGATAATTTGGCAACATTGTCCAGATTTCAAGTGATGTCACAGATATGACTTGCCAGAAAAATTCATTGCACATATATTACATACCCAAATCAGTAAGACTTGTGCAAACCATCCACATCTCAGTATTTCAACTTCCATTCCACATAGATTACACAACTCAGTATAAATACATCTTACACTTAAAAGACAAACGTGCACGAAATTACAATGAATAGTGATCATCACAACACAACACTTCTTGTATATATATAATTTAACCTTTACACCTTCTGTTTTCTTACTTTCTTAACGTACAATCCTTCAGAATGGTCAGAGCGCAGGTACGGAGTCTTCTCATCTGGTTTAACCTGTGGCATGATTGAGGTGGCGAAAGGAGGTATCTCATCAAACTGATTGTACTCGTCCTCATCAACAACATTTTCAACACCCACAATCCGTCTTTTTTCAGCTAGGACAACTTGAAGTTTCTTATTTGTCATATCAGGCACATAGAATACTTGAGCAACTTGTTTAGCGAGCACGAAATACTCTTCTTTATAGCCGACCTGAGTTAGATTTACACTTGTGAATCCATACTTGTCGACCGTAATGCCTTTTGTTCCATTGACCCAGCGGCATCGAAACAGAGGTACCTTGAATCCTAGGTAGTCAAGTTCCTAAATCTCCTCTATCTGACCATAATATGTGCTCTTTACATTGTTGTTGTCGTAGGCATCTATACAAACATCACTGTTCTGGTTTGTACTCTTGCTATCTTCATTAACTGTGTAGAATGTATAACCGTTTATATGATAACCTTGATATGTTGTAACAGTGTATATAGGGCCTGCTGCTAGCTGCCTGATCGATTCGCTTACTAGGATTTTCGATCATGCGATCTAATCTCAAAACCAGCTGTTCAACTTTTTCATGTGTTGTTTTGCGATCCAAGCTTCGGTATGAGACGGGTTCTCTGCAGAAAGCATATGATTGTGCTCAACGATGTATGGTGACACTTTGCTCGATTGTTGCAACATGAGGAAATGAGCTTGATCATATGCCTTTGGATCTGGAGTGAGTGTTTGCTTGCCTAGGATTCCTTGACCTGCTAGTCTACCCTCATGGCGAGAGTGAGGCACACTGATTGGATTATTCAGGTTTGTGTACTCAACACACCACTCTACTACCTCTTCGCTAGAGTAACCCTGTGCGATGCAACCCTCGGGTGAAGAACGGTTCCTAACATACTTCTTTAGAACACCCATGTATCTCTCATACGGATACATCTGATGCAAGAAAATAGGTCCAAGAAAGAAAATTTCTTTGACGAGATGTGAGGTGAGATGTACCATAATATCAAAGAATGATGGAGGAAAGTACATCTCAAGAAGGGAGAGAGTCAAGAATTGTTTTCTCTAGTTCTTCTAGCATTGTTGGGTCGAGTACTTTCTGTCCAATTGCATTGAAGAAAAAACACAGACTCATTATAGCCTCTCTTACCCCCACCGGTAACACATTTCTTATTTCGATAGCAATCATTTGAGTTAGCATTACATGACAATCATGAGTCTTCAATCCACTAACCATCTTAAGCTCCTTCAGGTTGACAAGTTTGCTGATATTCGATGAGTAACCTGATGTAACTTTAATGTTATGCAAGAATTCACAAAACTTCTTCCTCTCCTTCCTAGAAAGGGTGATGCAAGATGGAGGCAAGAATTTTCCTCTATCTGTCTGCTATGAATGTAGCTTTGGTCGTAAATCTATTTCTTCAAGATCTGCTCTAGCATTCTCATGATCTTTTGTTTTGCCTGGCATATTTAGAATTGTTCCGAGGAGACTGTCACACATGTTTTTCTCGATAGGCCTTGTATCGATGGAATGGTGAACATCGAGGTATTTCCAATATTCAAGCTCCCACAAAATTGACTTCTTGTTCCACATTCCATCACAACTGTTGGAAGGACGTTTTCGCTTGCCGAGTACAACATTTATGTCATTTACCTGGTCATATACCTCTGCGCCTCTAAAATGCCTTGGGGGCCCTTCTTTCTCTATGATGCCATCAAACTGCAGCTTCATTCTTCTATATTGGTGTTTCATTGGAAGAAAACGTCGATGACGCATGTATACCGTTTTCTTAGAATGGTTCAACCATGTGCTCGATGTTTCCTCCAAGCACTGTGGGCAAGATTTACCTTTCCTTTTGCTTTGTCCAGACAAGTTACGATGAGCCGGTAGGTCATTTATTGTGACAAACAACATGGCATGTAGCTGGAAGTACTCCCGGATGTACTCATCCCAAACATCAACACCTACGTGCCATAGAGTTTTCAGATCATCCACCAAGGGTCGGGGGTACACGTCAATGTCGTTGTCAGGTTGTTTATGACCAGAGATCAAGATCAACAACATGATATATTTACGCTTCTTACAAAGCCAAGGTGGAAGGTTGTATATAGACAGTAACACTGGCCACGTGCTATGCACACTACTCATGTTACCAAATGGGTTCATGCCATCTGTACTCATGGTAAATCTAATATTCCTGCAATCGTTAGCAAACCATCGAAATGTGGCGTTAATTGTTCTCCACTGAGCAGAATCTGCTGGGTATCGTATCATCGAGTCGTTCTTATGGCCCTCTTTGTGCCACCTCAGTCGTTTAGACTCATTGGCATTTGCAAACATCCGCTTCAAACGGGGGATTACAGGAAAATACCATATCACCTTCCTCGAAACTTTCCTTTTGTTATACCCATCATTTAGTTCATCATCGTCTTTTCTATTCTTGAATCGATGTGTCCCACATGTTGGACATCTGTCAAGGTTTGCATACTCTCCATGAAACAAAACACAATCATTCCTACATGCATGTATTTTCTGTATGTCCAACCCTAGAGGACATACGATTTTCTTAGCACCGTACATGGTAGTAGGCACCTTATTCTCTTTTGGCACCAGGTCCCTCCGCAAATTCAGTAATGCTTTAAAACTCACATTGGACCATCCATATGTCAGCTTCATTTGTAGCAATGTCAGGACAGTGTATAAGACCGTGTGCTTCTCTTTACAGCCAGGATAGATCGGTGTTTTTGAGTCTCGAACAAGTTTTTGGAATTGGACAAACTCTCCTTTAGAATATGCAACTTGTTCCTCCGCATCACGCACCATCTGATCAACATTATCCACTATATCAGTATACTTATCTTTATTAATTCCTAAAATATCATTGTCGCTCATGTAATTTGTATCACCGGCCCCACCTTCATCTTTACTAGCAATCTGATCAACTTCACCATCGTTTTCTCCTTCGCAATGCTTGTTCCATATATGATATCCCTTCTTGAATCCACGTCTTAGCAAATGGTCGTAGACATATTCTAAATTTGGAAACTTCTTCTCGTTCTTACAGTCATAACATGGACACCACATTGCAGTCTTTCTATTAGCTTTTATGTCTGCTCTAGCAGTACTCATGAAAGACTTCACCCCACTGAAGTATTCATTACAAGTACGACAATCAAGATACATCCAGCTCCTTGTTGTTGGCATCTACAAATTATTAAAATTTAAACAACCATCATATATATCCAAGTATATGACTTGTCGCAATTAAAGCATGCTTAACTTTGGGCACTAATAGGCAAGGATAGGTCCTAAATCCTATCCGGGGATGTGTGGCTCTCGTAGCTGGGCCCCGTGGTCCCGTATGGTTCTAGAGAGAATTTTGGCAGCATCCCCCCACTGTTCTCCAAATACACGTCTCGACTTGGGTCGAGAGGGTTGTGTATCCGGAGAACAATAGGGAGACACCACCAAAACTCTCTCTAGAACCGTAAGGGACCACGTGGTCTAGCTACATGGGCCGCACATCCCCGGACTGTCCAAAGTGCGTGGACAATTCGAGAGCATCTACCTATAAATATGACCAGTTGCTAGGTCATATTTATAATCCAACACTCCCGAACGGGAGACGACGTAATCAGTTGCGCGACTCTAATAATTATTTCACTTTGTTGAACAAAAATACGATGGGTGGATTAAAATTGGAGAAAAAATATACCTTCGGCCGAACGTTGGTGCTAGCTGCGGTGGGGGCGATGCACCGGAGCACGTAACAGTGCGGGTTGCCATCACAGGCGCGCGCGTGCAGCTGTAGTGTGGTCGCCGGCTGTGGCTGGGGACTTAACTGTGGCTGGTCGGCAGTTATGGGATAAGAGTGGAAGTCGGCGACGGCTAGCAATAAGTGCGGAGCTCTATGTCTTAGGTCGTTAAATACTTGTCATCACTGACGGTTATCTCTAAAAAGACATCACTAACGGTGGCCTTAGGGTTGCGAGCACTTTATTGAAGCGGGTAAAACAACACGCGTCACTAAAGGTCACATCCTCTAGTGACGGGTGGTACTGCGACCCGTCACTAATGGGGGTGCCCCTCTTTAGTGATGGGTGGCAACATAACCCGTCACTATAGGGGACCTCTTTAGTGACGGGTCATACTGTAAACCATCACTAAAGGGACTGCCCTATCTTTAGTGATGGGTCAGACTTAGACCCGTCACTAATAATGCAGTATTACTGACGTGTGTAAAACTGTCCGTCACTATAACTGTATTATTGACGCGCGTCTTTGATCCGTCAGTAAATCTTCGTCACTAAAGACCATTCATGTGGTAGTGCGATGGACGTAAACATGGTATTTATTTTACCAGTAGAATATAAGGCACTGCCATCAGACGATGAAGATAATGAAGAATCAGCACTTAGCTACTCCTGCAGCCACAATCGGCAGTCTTTGAAAAGCCAGAAGATGACGAGCATCGGCATTTGAGGCCCTTCTGTATTAAAGGGCATGTTGATGGAAAGCCAATGGCCAAGATGCTAGTCAATGGAGGGGTCTCTGTTAATCTGATGCCATATTCGATGTTCCGCAAGCTAGGAAAAACAAATGAAGACTTGGTAAAAACCAATATGGTGTTGCGGGATTTTGGTGGCAATGCTTCAGATGCAAAAGGGGCAATCAGGTTGAAGTTATTCGGGTTGATAGATTGGTTTTTGTGTCAATAGCCAATACGCCTAACTTTGAGAAGATGGACTACCTTTTCGAACGTGTTTGGGAAGGGGATTTTTTTAAGGGTGTTAGATCTTGGTTTCTAGCCGATAAAAGAGATAATATCATACCAGGATCCGTAACCCAAGAGATAGATGACGAAGAAGGAAAGCTACGAAAAGGGTTCACGTCGGCCGATGAATTAGAAGAAGTAGACATCGATCGAACTAGGAGATAGACTAAGGCCGACGTATATCAGTGTTAAGTTACCTTCTTTTGTAAAAGGCGGATTAATTGCTTTGTTAAAGGAATTTTGGGATTGTTTTGCATGTGAGTATCACGAGATATCCAGGCTTAGCCGATCAATTGTGAAACATCGGCTAGCTATAAAATTAGGATTTTGGCTAGTCAAGCATAGTTAGAGGAGGTTTAAACCAAAGATCTACCCTGATATAAAGGCTAAAATTACAAGACTTTACAATGCTAACTTCATAAGGCCTTGCCAATACGCAGAATGGGTATCAAACATAGTCCCGGTTTAAAACAAAAATGGACAATTGAGGATCAACATCGATTTTAGAGACTTAAACAAGGACACACCGAAGGATGAATTCCTGATGCCGATTGCAAACTTATTAGTGGATGCGGTGTCAGGGCAGGAGATTATTAGCTTCATGGATAGGAATGCCAGATATAACCAAATATTCATGGCAGAACAAGATATTTCAAAAACTGCTTTTCGATGTCCTGGTGCCATCGGCTTATTTGAGTGGGTTGTCATGACTTTTGGATTAAGAAATGCTAGAGCAACGTATCAGAGAGCAATGAATTACATATTCCATGATCTTATTGGCTCATTGGTAGAAATTTATATTGATGATGTAGTAATAAAATCACAAGACGATGAAGGCCATTTAGCCGATTTGAGGAAGGTACTAGAGAGAGTGAAGAAATATGGTCTCCACATGAATCCGGAGAAGTGTGCTTTTGGGGTATTGGCAGGAAAGTTTCTGGGGTTTATGGTTCATGAAAGAGGTATTGAGATAAGTTAGAACATTATACAAGCCATCAAGAAGACAATATCACTAGAAAACAAAACTAAGTTACAGTCTCTAATTGGCAAGATTAACTTTGTTCGGTGATTCATATCAAATCTATCCTGTCGATTGGAGCCATTCACGCCTTTGCTGAGGCTAAAGAAAAATCAAGAGTTCATCTAGACTGATAAACATCAAAAGGCATTTAATGAGATCAAAGAGTATTTAAGTCCTCCTCCAGTTTTAATTCCACCTCAGCAAGGTAGACCATTCAAGCTGTATTTATCAGCCAATGATGTAAGCATCGGATCAATGTTGATTTAGAAGTTAGACGGGAAGGAGCGCTCATGTTTTATCTAAGCCGATGACTATTGGATGTCGAAACCAGATACCCCGTAGTTGAGAAGTTATGCATGTGTCTATATTTTTTGTGCACCAAGCTAAGGCATTATATATTGTCGGCATGATGTACGATTGTGTGCAAAGCCAATGTCATCAAGTACATATTATTGGCTTCAATTTTAAAGGGGAGGATTAGCAAATGGGTGTTTGCATTGTCAGAATTCAACTTACAGTATGAATCGGCCAAGGCAGTTAAAGGCCAAGCCACTGCCGATTTTATTATCCAGCATAGAGATAAAACTATAGACTATGTGGAGCCGATACCATGGACCCTTTTCTTTAATGGATCGATATGCAGGCATAGATGCGGCATCGGACTGATAATTATATCACCTCAGGGGGCAAGCTTTGAATTCGTCTTTACAATTAAGCCTTACTACACCAATAATCAAGCAGAATACGAGGCAGTCCTCAAAGGGTTGAAGTTATTATCCGAGATAGAAACCGATGCCATCGAGATTATGGGAGATTTGTTGCTAGTAATCTGACAACTTTCCGAGGAATATGATTGCAAAGATGAGAACTTGAGAGCCTATTTTGAAAAATTCAAGACTTGTTGAAGAAATTCAAATTGGTGTCATTGACGCACGTATCAAGAGGCCAGAACTCGGAAGCCAATGACTTAGCACAGGCAGCATCAGGGTATCGGCCGATGAACAAGTATGTCAAAGCAGAGATAGCCGATATTGATGCCAAAGACTGGAGGGCTGAGATAATAAGTTACTTGTGGGATCTATCCCAATCGGCCCCAAGGAAGCCTTGTTACAAGGCGTTGAAATATGTCCCACTAGATGAATAATTGTATTATCGGACGATTGATGGGTACTACTAAAATGCCTAAACTTAGAGGAAGCAAAAGTCATGATGTGCGAATTGTATGAAGGAGTATGCGGAACCCATCATTCGGCCTACAAAATGAAATGGCTCTTGCGATGAATAGGTTATTTTTGGCCAACAATGCTTGAAGATTGTTTCAAGTATTACAAAGGACACCAAAACTATCAGAAGTTTGGAAATATACAACGAGCTCCTGCATCGGCCATGAACCCGATCATCAAACCTTGGCCATTCAGAGGATGGGGAATAGATATGATCGGCCAAATATATCCATCGTCAAGCAAAGGGCACAAATTCATATTAGCAACAACTGATTACTTCACTAAGTGGGTAGAAGAAATCCCATTGAAGAAAGTCATGACCCATGAAGCCATCGAGTTTGTTAAGGAGCGTATTATTTACAGATTTGGAATTCCGCAGACAATCGCAACAGATCAAGGCTCGGTTTTCATGTCAGAAGAGTTCCAGCAGTTTGCCATCGGCATAGGGATCAAGTTGCTGAAATCATCACCATATTACGCTCAAGCCAATGGTCAAGCCGAAGCCTCAAACAAAAGTTTAATAAAGTTAATCAAACGCAAAATTATAGAGCAACCAAGGAAGTGGCATATTACTCTAGCCGATGCACTATGGGCGTATCAGATGGCATGCCATGGGTCAACCTAGGGCCACCTTATCAGCTAGTTTACAGGCATGAGGCCGTTCTATAATGGGAAACAAACATCAACTCTAGGCGTCTCGCTCTTCAAAATGAGCTAACAGCCGATGATTACTATAGATTAATGACCGATGAATTAGAAGATTTGGCACAAAATCAGCTCCGTGCGCTCAGAAAAGTAGAAGAAAATAAGGCAAAGGTGGCAAGACATTACAATAAGAAAGTATCAGCTAAATTGTTTGAAGAAAACGACTTAGTCTAGAAACTCGTGTTGCCGATCGGGACTAAGGATAATCAGTTCAGCAAGTGGTCTACTAACTGGGAGCGACCCTATCAGATAAGCTGAGTTGTACCAGGCAACGCCTACATATTAAAGACATTAGAAGGGGAAGAATTTGTGAAGGCACTTAATAACAAGTATTTGAAAAAATATCACCCAAGTGTCTGGATTGAAACCTAATCGGCCAAGAGCGAGGCCGATACGAGCAAAGAGGCGTGTCGGCGATATGATCCCGGGTTACCTCCCGAGTGGGTTCGTGATAACCGAGTGGAGGAGGGGTCAACAGACATAGCTTTAAAGATGACCAGCCAACAGCCGGATTTACCAAACAGCCTGGCAGCAGTCGGGAATCTGAAGACTCCTCGAGTCCAGTACTCGGGAGGCTCCCTTGATTGCCGACACTAGGACGGTCGCCAGCAAGTCTCAGGATGCTCTATTAAACTCCACAATGAGTAATCATCTAATCAATACAGTTGATAACGTCTAGAGTTATCACCCATGAACTGACCGTTTTCCCTCATAATTGGTCATTAGTGGGGCGCATTAATTAGAAATTGTAACCCCTGATCTCTCTCATATATAAAGAGATCAGAGGAGCCTACTACAAAAAGACTTCTTGATCCTTCTAGGCGGAAGATATTTTGTTGATAAGCTTAAGGCTATTTTTAGCTCTTAAGTCCAGATTACACATACAGAAGTAGGGTTATTATCCTCCGGGAGGCCCGAACCTGCCTAAAAAAGACTCCCTATCTCATAGACTGAGATAACCATCGAGATTCATCCACAGAACTACCCAAAGCCTAACCAAAACCTTACTGCGGGTACCCCCGTAGTATACTGTTGTTCTTACACAACGATAGCTGGCGCGCCAGGTAGGGGCTCATCTGTGTTTTTCTGACTAACTCAATGGCAGTTGTTTGCAAGGTCAACACTCAGGTTCCCATCGGATCTATGATCATAATCGGAAGCCTGACCTTTGTTGGTGATTTTATGCGCCAACTTGTTCTGACCACCTCCGCCCAGAAGAGGGCGAAGGCTCCGTGCATGTCTATTATGTGCTCATCGACCCCCCCCGGGCGTCCGAGCATTCAGGTCCTCCTAGGGCTCTCCCATTGGCTCCCCAGGTGTCGAAGCGACCAGCTCTGCCTAGGGTTCGCCCACAAGTCACCACCGACTCACCTGCTGACTTCGTTATCTTCGCCAATTCAGGCGGACGCATAGTCCAACGATGCCAATTTACCAGGGTCGCTTCAACA